>RDPX01000021.1:2437622-2473322 GCA_003991215.1 Morbakka virulenta | reverse complement strand
GGCACATGGCACCTACTGACAACAGAAAGGACACTATACTTGGTAGATTCTAGTATGACCTTTCCATTACACATTAATAACTGTACCATCTTCTCACCTGTTGTTTTTTAAAGGAAGGTAGGCACCAGTTTATGTTGAATTTAAGGCAGGTCAGTAGTATGTGGAGGCAGACTAATAAAAGCTGAGATGCTTAGGTTTGCATTGCAATTAAGTGAATAATCAACTAGTTACTCCTAATGCAAGGTACCCACAGTACCAAGAGTGTTTCTTGATTTACCTTGACGAAAATGATGGAGAAAATAATGGAAGGTAGAGTGAATGGATTAGTATTAGCCTTATACATCACTTTCACAGTTTAAAGATTATTTTATTCGTTTTATCAATTGACATTTGTGCTGCTGCTCATACAGTTTCAATGTTTGGATATGACAAGATATCAGTGTCAAGCAACTTTTTTATTATGGTCTTACATTTCATTTTTAATCCATGCCTAAAGCAGATGTTCTTGGTGTGTGTTTGTTTGTTTGTTTGTTTGTTTGTTTGTTTGTCCCTTGTCTTAAGACCTTATGCCCATTTATTGGTGAGGCGTAGTTTTATTCACTATTAAAATTGCTGAACAAAAAAACACAAACCTGGACAAGCTACACAAGGCAAATATGGAGCCCTATACAACCATTTTCAAAAGGCATTGTGTTTTTTTTACGGTGACATTTTCTAATTCTCTAAAATGGAAAAAGGATATTTATGAATACATATTTAAAATTTCTTCAGGAAAGTTGTCAAATTGTATTTTTCTGTGCTGGTATATACAGCAAGGCAAATATAAAACAAGATGCATAAATTTAACTTTTTACACTGTTTTATACTTTTAGGATATTTTATTTATATTTACAGCTTGAGAGTTTTGACATGTTTTTTTAGCTTTTAAGGGGTACTCACGTAATTGGGTGTCGTTTATTTGTTTTATCCTTTGTATTTTAGGTACAATATATGTATATAACACTTTACTTACCAATTTTTTAACAATTTTTGTTCTTCCAAGATTGCACAAAATGCGAATGATTTGTTATTTTTTTTCTCACTTGAATGAAATACTTTAAATGAAATACTTTAATATAAACTTTATATAAAAATCTTATTCTACCCGCCTCTTCCTTTTTCCCGCCTTTTCTCGCTTCTTCCAGCATCTTCATGGTTCCCCCTGCTCCTCCCCCTACATCGAAACTTTGGAAATCTGTTGCGTTCGCTTGCCTTCTGGATAAGTTTTGATTGTTCTTCTTTTAAATCTTCTGTTTCTTTACAATTTTTTTCCCTACCCTCCCTCACATCCTGGCAATAATAAGTGGTCACGTGGGGGCGTGTCAGGAGTAAACAAGAATGAATAAAATGAATGAAAATATTTGACTAAAGGCAGTGGAAACTTGCACATGGTGTTAACCTATAACTGATGATAATTTTATATATAAATGCAACCTTGTGTAACACCTATACCTAAATAAGTAACCGCAGTACTTAAACATTTGGGCTTGGGTAAACTAAAATTGGATTATTTCTACAATAGTGACAATGTTTAAATAACATGGGAGCATTATAAAGAGTATAAAAAAAATAAATGTTACAGGTAAGCTGTTGGTTGTGACAGGGTACGAAGAAACGATGGCTTCTGTTATGGATTGTGGTATGGTATTATTTAATGTAATAGTTATGTTCCGTTGCAATATTTATTCCCGTCAAAGCAACGCATGGATTAACCGTTTCGAAAACCTCCCAGTTCAGAGCGAAATCCATTGTGGGATGAAATGGTACAAACTGGTCGCAAATTGGTCATCAAAGTCGAATATGACTCGATATCTATATGGTTGTCCGAGCTAACATAAACTTTATTTTTTCAATTTATTTTCCTTTTTGGTCTAATTTTTCAACTTTTACTTACCCCCCTTCAATTAATTACTCTGTGACACCCACCCTTGTTTCACATACTTTTCTTCCTCACCATTCGTTTATGTTTTTACGATTAATGTATTTATGTATGTGCTTGTTGATTTTTAAAAAAAATTATTTATTTTTATCAAGTCCTAAGTTGGTACCAGAAATTGTATTTGTCTGATGTAATGTAACCTTATTAAGATAATAATAATAATAATAATAATAATAATAATAATAATAAATAATATTCTATCTATCTTGGTCGATTTTCACATCGCCCAAGTATGGAGACACAATCCTTCCAGCACTCTCTATCCATCATGATTGTTTTTAACTCAGCTGTATTGTNCGATATCTATATGGTTGTCCGAGCTAACATAAACTTTATTTTTTCAATTTATTTTCCTTTTTGGTCTAATTTTTCAACTTTTACTTACCCCCCTTCAATTAATTACTCTGTGACACCCACCCTTGTTTCACATACTTTTCTTCCTCACCATTCGTTTATGTTTTTACGATTAATGTATTTATGTATGTGCTTGTTGATTTTTAAAAAAAATTATTTATTTTTATCAAGTCCTAAGTTGGTACCAGAAATTGTATTTGTCTGATGTAATGTAACCTTATTAAGATAATAATAATAATAATAATAATAATAATAATAATAATATTGATAATAAATATATTGATATTAAAATACCGTCTGACCACAACGTATCTGCCAAAAAAATTGAAAAGCTCAGCAAATACACAGACCTTGAAATCGAAGTGTCCAGGATGTGGAAAATGGAAACAAAAACAATGCCGGTCGTAGTTGGGGCACTTGGCATGGTTAAAAAGGGAACGCAAAAATATGTAAACGATATCCCAGCAAAATTATCACACGCCGAATTACAAAAAAAAAAGAGTTGAATAGTACTGCCCATATCATCAGAAGAACTCTTTCAGTCTGATAAAAGAAAATTTACTCCTATAAATCATGTTCTGTATAATGAATTTTTCACCTTTATTTTTCCCCAAATTAAAATTTTTGTACCCGATAATTTTGTACCATTTTTTTCGCATTTTTTATATTTTTACCTTTTATACCGTTTCTTATACAGTCTTGATACCTTCAAACATAAAAAAAGAGAAAAAGGGAAGCATACATGCACAAACGACTTCGTATCCTAGGTTATTAGTGATAATTGGGTGCTATGAAGTTCTCAAACAAAAGCACTTATTTAAGAAAAATAGATAAAATAATAATAATAGTCATGCCTTTTGCATTGGCTATGGCACTGTAGCAGGCAGACTTAAATAGTTTTTGGAGGAAACAGGTGTAACAACAAGAATTGAGTTCAGACGAAAAACAACTCTACTAGGCATGGCAAGAATCATCCGATAGGCTCTTGATACCCAAGGAAACTTGATTTGACCCGATATCTTGGACATTAATTCCAAATGTTAGTTCATTTGTGTAATATTTATAATAATAGGTTTTAATCGGTTTATTTACGTAAGAAATACTTCAGGACAGGATTTAACGTTGTATACAGGAAAATGGTTTATGTTCCTAACCCTACTTGATCTTTGGAATAAAATACCGGTAGTTTAGAGAGGAAGTCTTCATTCGCTTTGAAGTCTCGAACCCTAGGTGTGTAGATTTATAAAATATTCAGTGATAAGAGACCCATTGGAAGACGTAAGTGAGTGGAGGATTACCTCACAACGATTTGGTTTTGAACGTAGTGCAGATGCTCAGTTGCTGTAGCCCATAAGCATGAAAGTGTCGCGGAATGTTTTTAATCCAGACGTTTACATTTTTCTCCTCTTTTTTTTTTACAAATTAATATTAAAAGTACAGCTATCTCTTATTGCATTTACATATAAATCAAATACGTGTAATCATTAGTAGGTATAGATAATCATTTTAGATCTTTATACAGGCATGTAGTTTTAAGCAAGTTAGGAGTAGTTTGATTTGGAGAATGTGTTGATTATAGTTTCATATTCTGGTCATTTGGCACACGAGATAGTGGTTTATTTTAATGGGCCATGATGTATATATTTTGCCATTGCACTGAGAGACATCGGAACATCATTTTTTTAGTTGTGGTCTTGATGTTTGCGAAGCGTTTTTAGCCACAACGTTTGGCTGTATAGCAATTCACACTTAACTATAATGATGATTACTTTGGTTAATTGAAAGCAACGTGAATTACTTAAAAGTTAATAAAGGGGGCTGGTTTCTGTAACAAGGTTGTTGATCGTTCATCTTCTGTTATAAAGTACTCTATGTAGATTAAGTATCTAATGAGGTTGTTCATTTGTCGGACAGTGTGTAAGGTTTGTTTAGTAGTCAATCGATTGAAAAGTAGATAGCATTTTAAGAGCAGTAATATAAGCCGCAGACGAACATCATTTTACCTTGTCTACTTGCAACTTGTAGGGTAGCTCACTGTAGTTTTACTTTTTGGTTTTACTGTTACTTCTATTTTTAATAAATTTTGGCGATTGTGATTGTTTTTCCTAAAGCTCTTGCTCATAAACATGCAAGTTCACTTTCACATGTGGTCACGTTCACATGTCACACGCTTCTAGCCCCGTTGCTTAAGCTTATTACTATTAGTAACAACTACGTAAGAGTTGTAGTTATTGTTTGAATGCCAAGGTTTTAATGAGCAGTTAAGGTATTTGATGAGTGAGATGTTTAAAACGGAGGTTTGGCATCACTGATAACGTTACCATCTTTTCAATGAGACACTGTAAATAGTTTAGTGTGATTTTGCATTATTTGAAAAGAGTGTGCATGATATATGTAAAAAAGCCCCCTTTCCGCACGAAACGTGAAGCGTGTGAACGTTAACTGTTTAAACTGAAGACCAATACTACCCCCCATGCTACATTCCTTCATTAATTTGTTGCGTGCTTCCGGATTCCTTGACAGATCTATGTTAGTACCTAAAGTAAGAGAGTTGTAACCTTGTGGGACACTAAAAACCTGTAGAAGTAGGGTATGTTGAGTAAAGCAGTAGACAAGCAGTTTCAACTACACTACATTCAGTAAACGGAGAGTACACACATTAATTTTTAAAAATATCTGATTGTTAACCAAAAACGTACTGAATCGAGAGGTCAAGCAGCAAAATGAAAGAAAATAGAAATTTCCTACCGTTGCTTTTGAAGCTGCCAAGGAGGCATGGTTGAAAAAAAACAATACCGCTGAATAACGACAAAGATAAACGACAGAGCGCAGTTTGAAATTGCCCGACTCTTTTATTCATGATTGGGAGCAACTGAAGACGGCTACAACACTCGAAAAGACTATGACATTCAGTAAAGTATTAAATCCTTCCGACTCATCCGCAACAATAGATCTTGGTTAAGAGATGAAAAATCGATAAGTAAACCCAGGGTGATTATAGATTTACAACTGGGAAGTAAGTAGTACAGTGAAACAACGCGAATACACAAAAAAGAACAGGGCCTCAGGGCCACACCAAATTCCTACAAAACTTAAAATATCTCGTATACATCACAAGGTACAACAGTTTAGTCATCATTTGGGGCGAAGTGGGTACGACTGGGAATGATCAAAAGGAATTGTTTTACAAAGTCACAGAGAAAATATCTCGCAGATCGTGGCAGTTGAGGAGACATATCCATGCAATAATTTAATAATTATAAATATTCAAAGGTCTCTTAAACTTGTTTACAATGTTATAAAATCAATTGTTCGGACTTAAGAAGGGGCTTTGCCTATCCCTCTTCCTAGAACATACTCCACTGATATTGCATCAGCAGTTGGGTTTTTTCATTGTTGTTCAATTGTGGTGTATTTTATTCTTTTTCCATGTACTAGTTGGCTATTTAATATTAGACTCGCTGGACACCCAACTGATATCGGTAAAAGCCTAACCAGACCTAACCAGTTAATTTAACATACGATGTGCTAATGAGCAAAGTATGGTAAATAGCTCAGTAATTACCAAGGAAATAACCTACCACGAAAAACGAAATTCAGGATATTGCATGCAACGAAAATAGCAAAGTTTCAATCAACGAAGAGAATTTTGAAAAAGTGTGAAAAATGCCGGCTACTTCGGAAGAGGTCAGAAAGAAGAGAGGTTAAGGCTGGTGTATAGAATCGGAGGAATATAGGAGGATAAAATTAACTGTAAACAGTGTAGCAATGAAAGAGTGTTACACCGATACGAAGCTGACTATTCTATGGCGATTTCTACAACCAGATTAAACTGGCACTCAAAACTGCCACTAATACCGAAAGACTGCGTTAAATTTTACCAGAAAGTTGACTCCGAAAAAAATACTCGTTTTTGGTAGCATGACGAAAGCAACAAAGAGGTACTTGACAGGATCAGATAGTACCACCCGGAGAACCATCAAGAGGCGAAGGCTGCACCTGGCTCTACACACTCATGGGGTACCAGGCAGCGCTCAGTTAAAAATGCAGTGTACTAGATAGTTTTCGAGCAAAAGAAGCAACGCAATCAGCTACGAAGTGGCAACAGCAACGAAGTGGGTGATTTTGTTTCTGAATGGCTTGTTTCGTCGAGGAATAAATAACAAGAGAAGGACTGGGACAGAAATGGTAAGAAGACTAGAAAACGAACAACCCCATAGTGGTTTAAAAGACTGTACATGGAAAAGAATAGCAGTCAGCGTTCAGATAGAAGAGGGCACCATATGGCAATGGTCATGATGCCAATTAATATTGGAATAATTTTTCTTTTTCAAAATTTATAATTTCTCTGTTTAAATACTTAATCTTGTGAATGATCATGTATTCATAAAAGCTTGTGAATATTTTAGGTGTATTGTAAAGGAAATTTTTAAGGGTTACTGTTGAATGTGCAAGAGCCGTAGTGATTTAAAAGCATACTGATATGGCATGGGGTTTGGTTTTTTTCATTCCACTGTGTCTTTGTGGACTTTGTGGAGTACCTTGAATGATATCACAGTGAATTTCAAACGTTTCAATATGATTATGGTCACATTATTTTCCTGTCCTGATTACAGTTCCACAATGATAACAATTTTATCAACCCAGTTTGAATCCTGTTGAATATATGTTCGTTAAATAGGACGATCATTAGCCTGTCAGTTTTCATTTAAATTTAATTATTGTACAGTGATTGCAGCTTGACTGTTAATTTCTACATTACAGTTTATCGAATTCTAGGAAACTTTTCACTTATGGTTCTTACAAGTTTTCGAGTTGTGATCCACTGTGAATAGGGTACTTTGATATCTACTAGATAAAATCGTCTGTGAACTGAAAAGCACATTTAAAGTTGTTTACCTGATCCGAGAAAGAATTCCAGTATCACGATCTGGTACACGTACTCTCAAATGCATGACGAAATTAATTAGCTTACAGTTTGCATTTTAATTATAAATAGTAAGGAAGGGCGTCAAACACCTAGTGGACTAGTGTTGTTTTTAGCTCAGTTTTTAAGTGGCAGTAGGAAGTATGCGGTCTTAGATAATGTAGAGGTCAGATGGCCACTCAAGGTTTTTAGATAGTTGGCATTTTGATTTTAGTTGCGTAAAAGTGTTCTGTAAAACGTGGACGTTCGTTTTTATCAAGTGCCGGTTTATTTTTTTTGGTACATATAATTACGTTCTAGTCTAATTTTAGCTTGTGTCTGATTCAACATTGCATGTCTCTTATTTTTAGGACCTGAAGGAAAATTAGGCCCCCAGGGCCACAGAGGTACACCAAACTAGCATTTTTCTTTAACGAAGTTTAACCTTGTTCTAACATGTGCACTGGTGCCAATTAAAGCCGACTGACTATGATGTTTAATTTTAAGAAGTATATTCACTGGGTTTAATTCATTTAAAGAATATAACATCACTTTTCTATTAATCAGTTTTTGTTTTTTTTTGTTTCTTGGTTCATTATTAACTTAGTTGTGTAAGTATTTTAAGGAAGAGGGTGGTTGAGCTGGGAGAGAACTTAAACTGATAAGATTTGAAACAATATATTTAAGTGTTTTTAGTTTTATCACACAAACTCTTCATGTTTTTCATATTGTAGTATATGGTTTCTTTAGTTTTACTAAGACCTGTTGTTAGATGATGAATTAAACTAGATTGTGTAGATTAATTTCAGCATGATTTTTTTAAAATTAACGATTCTCGCAAGGAAATATATCATCGTTTGGTTGGACTTGACTATTTGTAGTTTGTCGGGTTTGATCACAACGGCGGAGAGTCGTTAAATTCGCATCGCTTTACCAACAATTTTACATTCTTTCAAAAAGTATTTATGCGTACCTGATTGGGCAAAATTTAAGGTATCTACAGTTGCATCATGGTCACTTGGTTTTACAGAAGTAGTGACGCTTGCGTTATTAGTGTAAACGATCTAAGATGCCATAATTTATGCAAAATTACGCGGATACATGTTAATTAGTAAATGTTTATTCGCTAAGTATGACGCTAAGATTTGTAGATTTACTGTAACCATGGTTACTGTAGATTGCTTAAGATTCATTTTCCAAGGCGTATTGTGAAAGCGTAATTTTTTTTTCCGATACAGTTACGAATGAAAATTATTTGAATTCGTTACAATAAGTTTTCTTTTAGTTGTTTATTGTTTTAGGATACTTGTATTCTTTAATGACGGGGTTTCTTTTATAAAGGTATGTGCTTTGTTGACATGTTAATTTGGCAATATGTATTTAGTCATTGTTATATGTATTTTTGAAAAGAATACCAACGCGCCCAATCAATTGGGAAGTTACACTCTGGAGAAGTAAAAGTTAATCGTAGAATGAACTTCCTTGTTTGCAGTATACATATGTTCCATTTGAAACAGCACACGTGATGATATCTCCTTTGCCTTGTTTGCAAAATATATATGAAACGATGTATTACGCATCTTTTTTCCCCCTTACGTTAAACGAAAATGAAATGAAATTGCAGGTGTGAAATTTATCATTGTGGACCACGCTTATTCAGGAAATTGTATTTTGTAAAAGGTTACCCTATTACACCTTTGACAGTGTCTTTCTGCCGGTAGTCAATAAGCATGTACAAGGTTTAATCTTTTAATAAAGGCCGTATAAGAGGTCTGTATCATTTCTTGTCGATGGGAGTTTGCGGCGGTTGTGGTACAGTTTGAACATAGGGTCGCATGGAAATATCGGTAATATGATTGTATGGTAATGAGTATTTACATGTGCCCGTTTTTTAGATTCTTGGCTTCATTTAGAAGGGGCATAGGCCAGATTTCGTGAAAATTGTTATTTAGCAAATAATTTCTTACTAATTTCACGGAAATTGTGTGACCGGGGGGGGTGTTTATTGAGAAAGTTGTGACGTAGGTAATTTTGGTTTATATTTGTACCAGCTTTTGTTATGCCTAACCTAAAACCTCCCACTTTGTCTCTCCCAAGACAGTAGATTCGAAAGAACAAACGTAGTTATTACAAGGGGTTTAAGTGATATTTTAATTTCTATCATCTACATTTTAATTGTTGGTCTGAGGGGTAGGTGTAACATAGCTGGCCTATATATGGAATCAGTTAAGAGCTGCAATTTATTTTTTATTTGTGGGAGGTTAAGAGTTAGAATAATAATCGATTAGAAATATTTTGAAATTTGTTAAAAACAAGTCAGTCGCACTATATATATATATATATATATATATATATATATTCTAGTAGGACCACGTATAAGATCGGGATTTGAAAATTACTTTTTCTTTGAAGATTTTAGTATTGGGATCCTTTCTGATAGAATTTTTTCATTTTTTAAAAATACCCCATAAAAGAGTTTTTTTCTTTGTCTAGGTTTCCCGGGACCAGCTGGTGATGTTGGCCCAGATGGGCCACAAGGTAGTTCTCCCATTACCTTTCTTTTCAGTGATGGCAATGGTTGTAGCACTTTGGTTGGTCAGGTGATGGCCTCCTCATTTGAAAGGTATCAACGTAGTCGCAAGAGAGGTGGCGTTTGAATGCTGCCACGATGTTGGAATGTATACCACCTAACTTTTTTCCTCATTTAACTAAATAACATTGAGTTTGCAACTTTCCCGAGACAGGTTTGAAATTGAATGGGTCCAGTAATTTGAAGTTAATAAATTGCTAAAGAAAAGCACTAGTCCTTGCACTAAACCTGTTTTTGAACTTGCATAAAACGAACATGTTGCTAGAAGCTGTAGTCATTAAAAAATAACATTAAAACGTTAAAATGATTAAATTTTAAAACCACCGTAATAACTTTAAATGAAATAACATAATAAAGTACATTTGTTTAATATACACAAACTATATTTCTTTTATCGTTATTGGTTTGTCCGTGTGTTGTGAAAATTTATTTTATTCAATAACTGATTTAATTTGTTTACAATTTTTTACCATTTGAGAAGAGCAAGCTTAAAAGGCGGCTCAAAGGAAAAATTTAAAATATTTTTAGAGCTCCCATCTTGTTGATTTGTTTGTTGGTTTTTTTGGAAAAAATTTTTTAACTATTTTTCACTGATGTTTTTATTGTTTCGCTCTTTCCTTCAGGAGAACTTGGCCCCAAGGGAGATACAGGTATTTATTCTGCATTCGATTCATCGATTGTATTAGACTATATTTTCGTTACTTTTTACTTTTTCTTTTAAATGAAAATATGCACGGTTGCTTTTAGCCATTTCTGTAAACCCTGAGCACCTTTAATGTAATAGAGAACCATAAAGGTTGTAAAGCCTATTAAGTGTATGATACTGTGTAGAAAGAAAGAAAGAAAACGAAAGAAAAGAGGGAAAATGTTTGGGTCAGGAGATAAGACGACCATAATAATACTGAAGGCATAAGATGGAGGAAAGCAACCGGAAGCCAAAGTGTTGCACAATCTAGACGTCCGAGGTAAAAACGACATTCATAAAAAGACATTCTAGTAGCAGGAACTGCATAAGGATAAAAACTTTCAGTGAAACAAGCCACACAATAAGCAACAGACCGAGCTTATACCAATGAAGAAACTCGTTTGAACACCGTGAGAAGAATTGAAAGAAAGCCACCTTAAATTTCATCGGCGAGACAAAGGCTGCATAGTAACAGCAAAATGTGAACCTATCAAGTTAAAACGCATCTATTAACTCGATTGGGAACATCAAGCTGAGTAAGGGGAGCACTTGTTCACCGTTCATTACGGATCATGTTAGATTTATGGAGATACAAGATGCCCTCAGGCGTAAGGTACTCTGTAGCACGATGCAAAGAAACCACGTTTTTTAGAGCCAGACTTGCCAACAGGTTGAATGCAAGCTCTCCGGAAAAACTCTGGAAAAACGACCTCGCCAGGGTTAACCCATAAATGACTGACCATAAATATTGGAGGGATATAAAGGGAGATAAGGACTTTGTTTTCCATTAAACGACATCATTGCGTTTTTGCCACGTTAAAAGAAAACGAACCACCTTCTTACATATTCTCTGAGAGCCTGGAAATCCAACTTCAAATGTTTCCCAAATTTGATTTATTCCTGCCGAGTGGCTATTGGCAATGTACCAAGCGTACCAGATAGTGTCGTCAGCATAGAAGTTGGTGAACTGAAGCAAGTTACCAGGAAGATCATTAAAATAAAACCAGAAGAATAAAACCATAAGAAACGCGAATATGCATCAGTTTTAATTCCATCTGGTTGACGATGGCCACCAGATATCTGTCAAAATTTAGCACATTTTTGATGGCAACACGCGGTGACGTCATAAAGGCAAATAAAATTGGCATAATACTACCTTAAGGCTACAAGCCGCTATATAGATGCTAATGTGGTAACGAAATAAGTATTGTATGTGGCTGTGTAAAATTTATACTATTGCATGAAGCAGTTTGATATAAGTTCGGCTCACTTACATTTTAGTTGTACCTGGATAAAGTACATTGGAAAGCAATTTTCCATAAAAGCCAGTGCAGTTTGTAGCAGTGTTAATTTGACAATTAAAATGGACGTTTAATATTGTCCAAAAATTGTATATGAACGAAAAGGCGCGTTCGACGTTGATTTGTTGCAGGCAGACAAAACAGAAACACCGTGAGTCGAAAAAGCGGTGTGTAGTGAAGGTGTTGCAGCAGACAGTCCCCTCAATGACAACTTCATCAGCAGTCATGAAAAGCCGCAAATGTCGTACTTCTTCTGAAGCTTGGTCGTCGTCGATGTGGAGAGATAACAATTGCATCTGCCTCTGGAGAGTTCTGCACTGAATCCCAGGGTGGCGAGGAACTCGACAGAATCAAACAAAAGATTGGAGATTTTTGGACCAGGACCGGAGATAGTTCACTCACAGCAGCATCATTAACTGACGCAAGCTGTTTGCACACCTCCATTGGGAGGCATTAGTGAGAAGCACACGTCTTGAATGATGGTGCTGGCCTCCGCCGTGATGATATTGTCTCTTTCCAATTTGCAGACCGATGAGTGGAATATAGAGACTTGGGCATGGACAAAGTAGAACCAGGCCTCGGACAACGGGTTCCTGAAGAAGGCTCGAAGAATAGTATGACATACTTCTTTGGAAACGTGTTCCTTCAAACTTTGGACAGCGAGGAAGATAGCTCAGAAGCATACTCAATCCAGGCAACTACCGAGATCGGATGCCTCCAAAACCAGGAGCTTTAGATTGACTAAACTCATAGAGGTAACTATGGCAACCAATCTTGGATTTATGATGACGGAGTCCCAAGATGTGATTGGTTTGCGAAAGTAACTTTTGTAACAAAGCACCGGTGTCATTTTGCTATAAGAATTGGAGGGAAAAAAAGACCTTGAAAAAGATCAGCTAATTTCACTACTAAATACCATCATAAAGTGGATAAACATGTGGTAAATCTTCCAGAAATCTAGATTTCAAGTTTGGGGAGAAACAATTCTCGTACTGGCTCATCGTGTTTTTTTCGAGGTTCTCGAGCTCCACTTTTGGACTTACTTCGGCTCATTAAATTTCTTTAATTGTTTCTTTAAATATCTTGAAGTTTTGAATTTAAAACTTTTTCGTTATATATTTTCAGATGCTCATTGCCCTCGTGTCATTAATAACTACTGTGAAGCAACACTTTCTCCAGACAATAGTTTTTATATAATAATTGTCCATTGTTAAGTGGTCAGTTGTACTGATTTTGACTATAGTAGCGGCCTTGTAGTTTTATAGTTAAAAAAAAATATTTCTTTTTCACATAATTGGTCCATTAAACTGTCTCCTCGAGGCGAGCTCACTGTTGGGGAAAAAAGTAATGTAGACAAATAAATTTTAATGTGTTTTTTTTTTATTTTTCAAAAATTTCATCTTCACATACATTTTCGACGCATTTTTGTGTTTATGAAGAAATTTCATTGCCAGTTTAAATGAGCTACAATTCTTGCCTTTAACCTAAATTTAGGTTCACAAGGAGAGCCTGGTCCTCAAGGGGATACTGGTCTTCCAGGTAAAGATGGAAAAGATGGATTACAAGGCAAAGATGGTGCAGTGGGACCTGCGGGACCTGCTGGACCTGTTGGACCTGCTGGGCCGGCAGGACCACAAGGGCTGAAGGGTTCTGAAGGACCTGAAGGTAAGGTAGGTCCGGCTGGACCACAAGGACCAGCTGGACCAGCTGGACCGCCAGGCCCACCAGGAAAAGATGGCCCTGCAGGTCAACAAGGAGACAAAGGCGAACCAGGAACAGATGGTGGGGAGGGTCCTGCTGGTGGTGAAGGTAAGTAATAAATTAGATGTACCACTGTTTGGGTAGCAATCTGCAGGTCAAAGCACGTTGTCGTAAATAGAAAATGAATAAAGTTCTGAGTAATGCCGCAATTTTGAATAGCAAAGATAATAAACCTTTAAGATGGATAAGCATATATTTCCACCCTGGAAGGTCATTTTGAGAAAACTGATTTATTTTTAAACATTCTTCTTGGTATAAATTACACGAGAGATTTAACATATTGCAGATACCTTGATTTGGATAAACCTCTTATTGCCTGAGCATTCGACGGTTCAATGAGCCAGTCATTGACTTGTAACTGAGTCTCTTTGCCGACGAGACTGTATAGATGGGTGTTTATCCGCAGGGAAGAAGATGATGGAATGCAGTGAGTTTTTCATGATAATATCCATCGATAGCAAACCGAAACGTACAATGGAACGTAAACTGCAAAAGATTGATGAATGACAAGTTTTAAAGATGAAAATGAGTAGGGAGACAAAAAAAGGAGGGAGAAAGCATTTTGAAGCAACTTTGGTTTTTTTGGGTCATGGCATGACCCAAAGCTCGCCAGAGCTGAGGATAAGGGTGATTAGTTTTCTTGCATTGTGACCCGATGGCAAAGATTACTTGAAAATCGGAAGAGTACAGCTCATTTAGGAAGGTGAAGAGCAAGGAAGATTTCTTGGATACAAGGTGCAGTGTATAAAGAGAAGTATGCCAAAATCATGCTGAGATTTGATTGATTTGTGTCGATATGGAATCGAGTAGGCTTCTTTGCATATGGTTTTTTAAACCAACCAAATAAAAAGTATTTAAAGCCATTTGAGGGTGGGGAGAGTAATCGCAGGCTGTAAAATCTTGTACACTGTGCATAGTTGTGTTAAAAAGAAAAATGTGGCCCAGATTCTTAATCGATCGAGTACGGCTCAGTTCCATTGTGGAACTAGATCTCTTTTTATTTTTAGCGAGAAGTGTTGCTTTAATTGCAGTAAACAATGGCATTAAATTATACTATCAAAAGTATTAATTTCTAGTTTTGTATTGGTATAATTTCTTTGCTGTCTGCAAACTTCACTTTCTATTAGCACTTATTCTGAATAAAAACCACAGAACTGATATCAGCCTAAGGTTTTTGAATTAAAATAAGGTGAGTTCAATAGTCATGACATCAGAAACAATAGCCTACTGAGGCTTGACCTATTGCCAATTTTGCTTTACTGCCAAAGATACAGATGTTTTGTAAATTGTTGTTAAAGTTTGTAAATGTAAATAGTTTGTCCAACACATGCCAGCATGTAAGACGGACGTAGAACCGAATATGATGATTATGATTATGATGAAGAGGTATCAATTTTTAAGGCTTTCGAAATTAGTAAAATTAAGACAGATTTTGCAAAGAACTTTGAGTTACAAAAATAATAACTAAGGAACCTTCGAGAGTAGCATTTTTAGATTAAGAAAAGCTTGTAATATATTACTAGTATTTTAATTAGTAATGTTTCGATGGAGAAATCCTGGTCGTTGTAAGATGCTTGCTTACGTCAATGCTTTTCATGATATGCTGTTTGGTTAGTTTATGTAAAGTGTATTTTGTCGTCGGTTTGATGACTTGGTTGGCACGACGAACGAAACAAACTAGTTTACTGAGCAGGAAGTAGTTCAAACCGAAGTGCAGTCCTTTCGCAAGACTGCCATTGTGACAACCAAAGATATAAGTTAAATCCAGAACATCGATTAGCTTGACCTTAAAGATTAAACAGTGAAAAGGATTTAATTATTAAATGGAAGTGAAATTTAATTATTTCATTTATCTATTTTTTTAGTATTTTTTTAAATTTTATCACTCGAATTTATGGATGAGAATTTAAAAAAATATTTTTTCATGGTTTTGTTATGTTGGCTACATTGATGTGCTTATACTACGTAACGTGCTTTTCGCAGTAGTGCAGGAGTTAAGTGATCTTTGTATTGGAAAAGAGTTGTAATGGTGTGTTGGACAGGTTTTGTTAAGGCTTAACACTTGTGACAATAGTTAGCCCGCATTTCTATGTATTGATAGCTAGATAAAGTAGTATAGTAAGAAGATCCTTTGTGTAGAATGATTAGATGAAATTTTTGGTAGTTAAGAGACCAGTTGTTAGTCGTTTTATGTTCCATTTGGTTGCCAATGTAAATTTGTATTCTTGTGCAAAAATACGGGTTTTCGTATGGAAAGATAATTTAGAGAGACATTTCATGTGTAGACCATTTTGACGTGAAAGAAGACATATAATAGAATGATCGTCAAGACATGACTAAATATTAATTGTTAGTAAAAACAGCAGAGTTAAATGACTGTGCTACATAAGGTTGACAGTAGGCGGCTACTGATGTAAATTTGAATCAAGTAGACAGTATTTATCTTGTGGAAATACTGTGTGTAACAAAATTATTGGTATCCTGTACCTTTTTCACATATCTCCAATCATGACATCATAATTGCTCAGACTCGAATATCGTAACTGACAGAAATTTTAGTAGCATTTTTTTGTAAAATTTTCTTCGTTCAGGACTGTAACATGTCATTGTGCAACTCTGTGTGAAACAAACAACTATGTGCCAAGTACTCTGGGCCACTTGCATGCATGCATGCATATGTTCATGTCACATTCTGACTTGCAATAAATAACCCTGGTCAATGTTTGACCTCGTTAATGTTTTGTACTGTCAACCAATTACTTGGCAACCTAGTGTCACCGAACCATTTAAATCTTAGTTGTGCCAGTGTAGTTAGTAGTTAGATACAGCAGTTAACAGCAATTGTAGAACAAACAATTCTGTAAAGATGTCGCTTTAGCGAATTGTCAATTCAGTAAGTGCATTTCGATCTGCAGATTGTTTTATATTTTTTTAGATCTGTCGGAATTTAGCTGTGCAATTTAAAAATGATTGTGGAAGGTTCCACGCCTTTTTCGATTATTGTTGAGTAATAATATTGGCCTTGTTTTATAGAATTGTGGGTTCAACATTTTGTAGTTAACTTTTTTCTTCATCACTTGTTGTACATTTCTCTAAAAATATTTTCATCGCCAATGTTTTTGTTGAACTTTTAATACTTATATTTTGAATTTCATCTTTTCAATGCCAGGCCCCCGCGGCCCCGCTGGCCCACAGGGACAGCGTGGACCCGCGGGTCCACAAGGTAGCCAGGGTAAACAGGGCGAACGAGGCTCCCCTGGCCCAGCGGGAGAACCGGGACCACAAGGCCCACAGGGTATCCAAGGAGCACAAGCACCTGCATCTGAATCCTAAAATTTTATTTCTTGTGAGTCATTTCTTCGCACTGTTAAGTTCATTGAAGCTGACATGGGAAGGTGTCTGCTGTGAATATTTTTTTTACGTTTATAGATATTGCATAACATTATTATCAATAACTGGCTTCCATTAAAACGTTAGCCATTGTTTTCTGTTTATTACTTTCTTTTTACTTGTGTGTCGGATGTGTTTTTCCATATTCAAGCTTCCCTTAACATCAATTCTTTTCACCTTCTATGCACAATGTTAGATCTTTGCACGAATGCGGTTAACATAAACCGGGGAAAATATAGCGTTAAATGTGTTTCTTGGAATACCACTGTTGATACGATTATTCGGTAGAAAAAGATAATCTTTTTAGAGAATACTATGCTGTGGTGTGTAGGTAACTGGTATAAAGACTTACCGCATCTTTTGGTTGTCACTTAATTTTTCCTATATTTACTTAACTGGTGCCATGTTTTTTGACAGTCATGAAAGAGATGAAGTGGAAAAAGCGAAAAGGCTTCGGCGTCTACAGTGATAATAGGCTCGCAAGATGCAGCCAGTATTTTCTGCCTTTTTTGTCTCTCCTCTCCCTTACCCCCTTCTTTATGTCTCCACTAAACTTGATCTGCTTGTTATTGCCTCTGATATATATATATATATATGTTCATGACTTGTCGGAGTATATTGATAAAATTATGTCATATTGCCTTTAAAATAAAGTGGAAAGTGGAAAACTTTACTTAAAAGTTACGCTTTTTCCTCTCCTTGCAATCCAGGTTTTAATAGGCGCAAAACATTTTTACTTTCAAGTTCATTGTTTTTTACTTGTAGCGAATTATCACTGCGATTTCTGTCAAAAACAGTCATTCACACATGATTAACAGGTGGCGAAAACGGACCGGTGTCGCATGAGCAACTTCCGAATTAAGCATATCGGATTGCGGAAATAAGATAATTTTTTTGTTTTTGTGATTCCAAAACCTTTTGCTTGCATAAAATCGCAATACAGTAAGATACGTTCGAATCTAGATCCAAACATAAAAAAAACAATTAAACTATGGTAGTAGCTGCCAGTCTGTTTTATTACTCAATTATTTTTTATATGGATGACATTACTATGATACAAAGTTTGCTGTTGCAAGCGGTTATTAGGTTTTTTGGACCTTTAACTCCTGTTTCGGGTGTAACAAAAAGCAAGTTTCTTAAAGATGCGACACGAAGGAGCAAAAATATCAATTTATCCATAATCCTAGCCATTTTCTTAATTTAATGGATAAATCAATTCTCATTTCTTCGACTTCAAGCATTTTTTAATGTGAATTTTTGTCCGTTTGACCATGTACTGAAGATTTCATTGTATTTTGCTAACTGCTCTTCACTTTGAAAAAACTCGATTGTTAAAAGTTAATGCTTAGTATTATCGAAATACTACTAAGAATTAGGAATGCGTATACCAGAGAAGAGAAAGAAATATCTGCAAAATATTGTACCACTTTTTTCGACGGTTATTCCAATTACAAAATATTAACGAATCTGTGCAATCGCGGTAGATATGGCAATCAGCAACAGTATGCACCTTGCAATCCATCTTGATCATGTGTGAAACCGATCGTGTTTGATAGAACAGCCCATGTATTTAACTACTTTGAGGAAATGACCTTTGGTACAAATGACTGTTCCAGTGCTGGTACAGTTTTAGGCGAGATTTAAAACATACTAGTACGTAATGATTACAGGTTCAAGTAAAAGCTTCTTACCTATTACTCCTGATGTCTTATTTCGGACACAAGCCCGCTCTGAGGCCACCTTCCGAAGGGTGTCTCTTAAGAGAATTTATCGTAAAGAAATCGTAATTGTTTTGAAAAATTATTAAGATGCCACCAGAGAATCACGTTTGACTACATAAAGAAAAAAGTTATTATGATTTATAATAAATCGCAGCAACAGAATTACCTGCAGAGTAGGACATCAGTTTGTTGGTTGCATGCAGAATGTGAACCTGGGTTTTTGAAGAAAATTTGTAGCTATGGCCATAATTCCACAATTTAGTGATAGCCTTGGAAATCGCACCTTTGTTGGAAGACTGGTAAATTTCTCTGGCCAGAGATTTAGTTCTATTTAGATGGGGAAGTGGTGAAAGCGGTTTACCTCAACACACTGAAAGAGGGAATTGATCATTTTAGTATGGGTACAGTTAACATCTTTTGTAACACCCCACCCCAACGCAATAATAGGATATACTTAAAAAACTTAATAAAGCGCTTTCAGCTTTACTTAGAGCCCAGTAAGTATGGAGGAACACCTCAATTATGTTATTTTTTCTTTCCCCACAGCATAAATTTGATCAGCATCATAGTACACAACTCGAAATGATGTGAAAATGGTTTTTATAATGGAATATGGCAACAAACCTTTATTTTCCACCATGGTGAAAAGAGCTTGTTAAAAGAAATCAAAAACTTTTACCACCAACAAAGTGGCTTGGAAATCTTCTATGCTGGACTAAAATAAAACGCTGAAATGACACGAAAAGAATGATGTCGAGTTCCTGAGGTTAAAAAAATGCTTCTGTGTTTTTACAGAAGATCTTTAAAAGCTGTAGGATTGTAGGCGCTGGACATGAAAATGTATCTGATAGCCCTGGAATTTCACGTGTACTCTAGAAGTGTGGCGGACTTCGATAACTGGACACCAGCTAAATTATGCCAGAGTTTGCCCTGAGTGCACTAGTTTACGTTGTATAACTATGTTAGGTATTTTGCACAAAAAGCTTTTTTATATCAGGTAAACGTCTTCATTGGGCGGTTTTAGATGGATGCTTTGTAAATGTATCGCGTCCGTAGAGAAAGTTTAATAAGGTACCAAGGTATTGGCCGATTGTTGATCGTTATGTCTGGCAATGTTTAATTGTATTTCTTGTTTTAAAGCCGGTTGCAGTAAAACCTGTCAGAACTTGTCTTATTTTTATCACGGGTTTAAAAGTTGACAAGATTTAAAGAAACAGGAATTAAATACACCCTTGAAATGGGACTGTAAGTCGTATTTCTGGTATCATTTGTGAACTCCTTATAGTAACTTGGCGTCATCAATCTTTGATACTATTTGATTTGGTTAGCTGTTCATTTGTTTTTCACCTGACAAAAATTAATATTTCACTATGCGGTGGAATGTAAATAGTGCAACACGTATTCTCGAGTCTGTTTTGGCTCGTTTTGACAGCGAAAACGTTATGATGACATCCTCTCTGTTGGTTTTTGTTTATGCCCATTTAGGTTTCTAGCATTGCATTAGATTCTTGCAGTAGAATATTGAATTCAAGGCACATTTTAAAACATAGTTATGTTGTAAAATTCATAGTGCCCTACCTTTAATAGTGTTTACATTTTTTTTATAACTGTGGTTGTGTTGATTTTACGTGCACTGTTAAATATATTTTATGCTGAAAGAATGTCATTTCCCTTATGGCAGTGGATAAAACCTGGCATTTCAGTCTCCAACAAGTATATTAGTTGTCAGAGTAGAATTAAGATAGGTTTGTAGTCCACGTTTAGAGACACATGTTTTAAGCGTACACAGGAGTTCTTTTTAATTTTTGCCATGGTATTCAACATGACCTTTTTTTATGTAACAAAATACCTAATGTGCAAGATGATCTGAGGCATTATCTTAGAATCGATTTAGCGTTTTGTTTTACCACCATAGTCATCAAGGTTTTGGTCATGTTACTGGGGTTTGAAGAACAGAGGATGGGAAAGTAAAATATTCTGCAAAGCAAGAGATATTGTGTTCTTATGTTGTTGGTTTATCGTTGCTCTCTGAGAGCTTAAAAGAGAATAAACAGATGATAGATTTTTATCATGTTGTATAAGTAGATGTTTGAGAAATGTTCAACTAACGGACTGTTGTTTTTTTCATTATAATGCCTGTCTGTTTCATTAGCCTGTTGGTTTTTTTACATCTGTGCACGTATGGAAAGGAACTGGGTGTTCTAATTTTATAACATTTTCCACGCGAAATTGAAGGGCAGATTACAACTCCGCGTTTTTGAAGTGCGATGTACATTCTTATGTCGAGTCGAGTCTTGCTGGAAATAAGAAATGTCGCCTTCGAGTGCCAACTACATACCCACAGTACTACTGATTGTAAGAATGTGTCTTTATCTTACCTTGTCACGTTACCTTGTTACCTGCCATCGAGTCGTCTACGACTCCTAGAGATACGCATGATCATCTTTATCCATCTGTCTCAATCCAGTGTCAAAGTCCTTAAGTTGTTGAGATCCATTCCCGTCACTCTTTTCACACCGTTCGTCCATAGTGTGACTGTAGCGTTAACGTTTTCTTGCATAGCACTGTCGGTCGTTTTCTTGATATGCCGTACTTAGGTCAGCCTATGATGCATTTGATTTTGTTTTGCTCCTTGGTATATTAAACATTCCTCAAAGACTTAACTATCGATGCACTTTGTCTAGTTTTCTCACCGTCCACGATTTACTACCATACTCATTTTATTTTCTCTCAGATGTTGGCAGTCTTCGATTTTTGGTCTCAAAAATTTAAACACTCGACGACTTCAATCTTGTCCAACCAAGTTTGAGTTATGTAATATCTTCTTTTGCAATAAATTTTGGTCTTCTTGATGTACAAATATAACCCCAGTTTTTTACTCAGTTCTTTTCTTTTATGTTATTCACGGCACTCTTCAGCCTATCAACGTTGGCAAGACGTGTTGTGCCGTTAACATCCCGAGGATTGTTTATCTTCTTGCCTCCGATTCTTGCACCGTTTTCCATTTCACATAGGTTTGCTTTTCTCGTTATGTACTCTGTAAATTGAACAGACATAGGGAAAGGATACAACCTTGTTCATTTTGATTGTTTTTGTGCCTCGATTTTCTGTTTTAACGACTTTTTCTTGGTTTCCATACAGGTTAAAAATCATCTGGATTAAGTAGCCCGGTTTATTTATTTCAACCATTTTATGTTCAACAAGGCGTTTTGGTCCCCACAATCGAAGGGATTCCTTTAGCCAATCACTGCTGTTATTTTCTTGGCATGCAGTGGTGGTTTGCAGTTGCCTTCCTTTTTGTAAGGGGGTATTTTCCCCCTTACAATTGTTGCAGTGAACCAAATTGGCGAGAAATACCGGAATTAGGATCCAGCATAATTTTGAAGCCTATTTACCAGTGTAATGTAGAACGGTATCTGGTTAGGTGTCAAGGTGAATAGACCGAGCAAACGGAAAGGTTTGATCGTTATCTGTGAGTAGGAAGGGCACCTAAATGAACGAAGGATTTACACAATGCGTTCATGCATTAAATTTCTAAAATAAAGTCCTTGCCTCCAAAGGAAAAAAAACCCCACGGGGCTCGAATTCAAACCNCAGTGGTGGTTTGCAGTTGCCTTCCTCTGAGTCCAGTACCTTTAAAAGACGGGAGATCCTAGTCGTTGACTTCTTCAAAAAGAATCCGTTTAACGTGTGTTTTGATGTAGCCTTCGCATGGGATATCTTCGAGCTCTTCCAACATCGACCACCTGGGCCAAATCACCTCGGTTTGTAATCCCTGACAAGAGTAAAGCGATATGCGCCATGTCACTGAGTCCCCTCTTGAGGGTATTTTCCCCCTTACAATTGTTGCAGTGAACCAAATTGGCGAGAAATACCGGAATTAGGATCCAGCATAATTTTGAAGCCTATTTACCAGTGTAATGTAGAACGGTATCTGGTTAGGTGTCAAGGTGAATAGACCGAGCAAACGGAAAGGTTTGATCCTTATCTGTGAGTAGGAAGGGCACCTAAATGAACGAAGGATTTACACAATGCGTTCATGCATTAAATTTCTAAAATAAAGTCCTTGCCTCCAAAGGAAAAAAAACCCCACGGGGATTGCATTCAAACCCTCCCTCTCCACAATGTAAAATTTCGGTTGAATTGCTCCAGGTTTAAACATAGTTAAGAGCCATGGTATTTCAAGAAGACAAAGCGCAAGTACATAGTCGAGCAAGAAAGACATCATTTTTTGGAATTTTATTGAAGATGTAATTAAACAATAAAATTAACTCGATGTTGTAAATGCGTCACTTGTACTAGGGTCGATGAAGGCGTAAAGTAGGGCTACTACTGACTCAATCGATTCCGTACAGGGTATATGGCAAAAGGCCCATTTGGGTGCGCTTTTCATGCCAATAAAACACCAAGGAATTGTTAATTGCAAAAATTAGGTAAAAATTGGAAAATGTATGCAATGCCTAACTTTTGGGCTGCCCCCCTCTTTCGAATGCTAGCTCCTACACAGGCAATGTATATGCCTGTGACACAAACCCAATGTGCGATACATGCTAAAATAAACCGCATTATTTATTTAAGTAATTGCATAGCATAGACAGCTTCAGGGGTTGAACAAAATATAAAATTTATTCCATCAACATTTACAGGTAATTGCATAATGGAATCTGGTAAGATTGTTAATTGGGCACTGTTAAGTCCACGGTTTATGCCTCTGGACTAACGACTAACTTCCATGCGGTAAGGTTTAGGCAGTGGTGATACAAAAGTATTTTTGGTGCAGATAATTTCCATAGTATTGTAGTGCTTAAGTCATGCAGCGCAGTTTCCTCAGCATAATCCCATCAGTTGTGAATATATAGAACTTTTTCTGGGGCAATTATTCAAGAATTTTTATATCTATTTTCCTGTTTGGTGTACAGAACTAAAATATTACTTCAAAAAGAGCTCGACAAAACCTTGAATTAGATGTGACGGAAGAGTACGAGTAAATGCCCAAGCAAACTGGTTGGTGTTGAATATGAAACCATTGTACTTCAGTTTCAGTTGTTTGCTAAGTCTGTAATTCTAGAATTTATCAGAATGGTGTACACACAATGCACACATTACCATAAACATTTTCACTGTACATTTGCTGCAGGCCGATCCATGTTAAGGACGGTGTTTGCGAAAAGATACGTGTTTTACAGAAAGAAATGTAGTTTTTAGATGTAAGAGCCTTGTCATGCCATGAGTCGTAAGCTTTTCTGAGCTACCTTTGGAGAGATAATTCTCCCAGCGTCAGGCTTAGTGGTTAAGTTGTGGGGAGATGCTATACCCTCTTGTCCAGTTCCAAACGTTATAATGAAGCAAATAGTAGCTTCGACCAAAATGCTAATATGTTCAATATCTAAATCATTCATACTTGTCTATCAGTTTCAGTAAATGACATGGTAAAGACAGCAGTAAAGTGGGCGTGGTCAAAACATGAAAATTGATTCAGTTCCGAAAACAGGGGAACTCTTACAAGTTACAAGAGAGCCCTTCCAGGTGTCATTGTGAGATCTCGAACAGAGAATGGGCGGGCTAAGGAGCAGTATTTCTGCCAGGAAAGTAAGTATTCGGTGAAAGCAACAGGAAACTGTAAAACTAATCACGCCACTCATTAATTGGATGCTGAAACTTTCTATTGGAAACTGAAAGTAATGGGTTATGAAAATGGATTAAATAGCTGAGCCGGTTGCCAGGTATTTGAAAAGAGTAAAAAATACTGGTGATTGGTGTAAGCCTCTGGGGAGGATGCAGGTTGCTATTGTTATCACTGTCGTGTATATCGGAATAAATAATGAAGCACACTATACTTGCAATGGTATACATTATTGTGCCGTGGAGCAGTTGCATGACCCGTTGTTTAGTCATCGACCAGCGAGACACTAGTTTCGGTTCCAGACACTTATTCTTACCGTCACTCACGCATACGTACTTACCAGTGATGGACATTGTCATCCATGAGATCCCTACAAAAAAATGGTTATATAAACACAATATACACTAAGACAAAGATGAATTAAATAATTATAGAAGGAAAATGAAATGTCTAGGGAATTGATAAACCAGTTCTGGAACAGAAACTGAATCGTAATGGAAGTGTTCTGCAACGTGAATGAGTTGGCCATAAAGGCATACTATTTTCACACAACCAACTGACAGAAATATTTGGAAACATTAATTTTAACACCGACAAAAGATCTGAGAAGTCGATCAGAGAAGCACTTGGTATGCAGAAGTGATGACACTGCAAACTAACACAATTTGGTAGAGATAAAACTTAAACAAAAAAGCTTCGACTAATCATTTAAAGACAACCAACCAGCTACGGAAGGGTAAAGCGTAAAGAAGGGAGATCCAGAGATCCTCGTTTAAGTAATGTGACTGGTATGAGACACTCGTAAATAAGATAAGAGGACATGGTTAGGCCTGAGCATAAGGGTTTTTTTTCTGGTTTAAGTCTGCAGCGCTGGATCAAAGGGTTTTGTTGAGTAAGAAAAGGAGTTTAACATTAGGATAGGATCAGCATTTTAAAAAAACTGAAGTATCAGGTAACAAGATACCTCTTAATATAGAAAAAGCAGTATTTATCTGAAAGGCTAAAAAGGAAGCATATGAACAGAAAGAGACTTGCGGCGGAGAGCCCTGTTTAGCAGGACAACAAAGAGTGGAGAGAATCGCACAGATAGCAAAGGAAACTTTAAGATTTATGAAGAAGCCATTTAGTGTAAGGAAACATCTGAAGAGGAAGAATATGATAAAACCACTATTATAATGGTATAGATTGGAGTAAATTGTCCATAAAAAGACTTGAAAGAGTGATGGACGAAGCATTTTGAAGATATTATGAAAAGAAAGGATCCAGAAAAACTCTGGCTCCAAATGACCCATAGTCATCTGGCTGTTGGCATAAGTAGAGACTCTTCCTTACTTGTCAAAATGTGAGAATTGATACGAAGATAAACTAAGTGCCGAAACAATTATATTTTATTCCTTAGTATTGCTAGTCCAAAATATCCCAGATGGGTTAGTTTTAAATTAGTAATTTCTTAATGAATATTTACGTTTGTTAACAAAGTTGTCCTGTCAGTTGCAAAAAGCATGTTGTGTCACAATTCGCTAGTTATTATTTTAAGAGACGTCCTACCTTTCAATTTACACCTTTAAAAAGGAAAGACTAAATTATAATAGAAAATATTTGCTACTACAAGAACATAGCTTGCTATGAAACTTTTAATTGTTGTTTCAAACTTTAATAATTAATCCTACTTTATAACTCTATTTTATACATCATTCTTTTATAACTGTTGATTAGTGTTCTACTATTCATTTGAAATCAGTAACATGTTTTACATTACACTGAAGGTTAACAGTTCACAAATGAATAAAAGAATAATTTTTCATAGTCGTGACTTTACAAACAGGAATAAATAGTAGGGGTAATTATATACTTAAGACTGAGATCAAAGCTGAATTGCATTAAAATCGTACCGGTGAAATAAATGACTTAATAGGAAGCAGAAATGGAAAATAAAAGACACGATGAGGAATAGTATCTTTAAATCCAGAAAGCATGTCGTGCTCCAGGCACATTGTCAAGTGACACTATAAACAACGGGTCAATCAAGTTTCTTCTTTTTCTTCTTCTCCTTCTCCTTCTCCTCCTTCTTCTTCTACTTCTTCTTCTTCTTCTTCTTCTTCTTCTTCTTCTTTTGTTTTGTTAATAATTTTAATAGTTTCCGCTTTGTATTTGTTTCTTATTACTTGAAGTCCATTGTATTCTAGTCAGGTTTTTCTTCCGTTACAGTAAGTCATACAGACGTTCATTATTTGATTACAGAAAAAATAATATAATTTACTAGCAGAGTACCCGGCGTCGTCTGGGTATTCCATTGTGTTCTCATTGTCGCCCGGGTATTCCCGTGTTAGTTTTTTTTACAGACTTTTGGACAACTTTTTTCGGTTCTTTTTCAGTCCTCTCATTGTGTTCATTAGGCATCCCTATTGCTTCTTATCAAGTTTTGTCGAAATCGGAGCTTTGTAATGTTAAAACAACCCACGTTCCAGCTATATAAGGTCACTTCCTTTTGGCTGAGTTATAGCCTCCAGCAAATTTTCGCTCCAATCGGAGGTCTCTTGGGCCGGAAACAGCTCTACTTCTTGTCCAGAAAGGCCACTTCCTTTTCATGACGTCACTTGCCGTGCCCCTATTTTCTCCCCTGCGTTCCCATGGAAATTTCGTGCAAGTTATGGTGTTATAGTCAGGTAAGTTCCTTCAAAATCCACACCTAACCCTGTAACGTCAGTTCCGGTGTAGTGACGTCACTTTCGGTAGGCCTAAGTCACTTCCCGGGTGTTCCTTCATGTTCATGGGAAGTTTGACTACGATCGGTCCACCCGTTTGGAAGCCAACCCTGAAAACACAGACAGACAGACAGACAGACACACACACAGACACACAGACACACAGATACACAGACACACAGACGCACTGACACACAGACACACAGNTGGAAATTTCGTGCAAGTTATGGTGTCGATCGAACAAATACTGTGCCTCTTATAGTCAGGTAAGTTCCTTCAAAATCCACACCTAACCCTGTAACGTCAGTTCCGGTGTAGTGACGTCACTTTCGGTAGGCCTAAGTCACTTCCCGGGTGTTCCTTCATGTTCATGGGAAGTTTGACTACGATCGGTCCACCCGTTTGGAAGCCAACCCTGAAAACACAGACAGACAGACAGACAGACAGACACACAGACACACAGACACACAGATACACAGACACACAGACGCACTGACACACAGACACACAGACACACAGACACACAGACCGACACACAGACAGACAAACAGCGCTTTACAAAAAAGATGTGAATTTTCTTCTGGATTTACTCAGGCAGATTGTCAAGCCTTGACAATGTGTCTCGAAGACAACAGAAATGTGAGTTTTAAGATTTTATTCCATTCATCGTGTCTTTTCTTCTTCTTTCATGATGGCAGCTTTTAAAAGATGAGGTAAACCACTAATGCGTTGAAATGCGCCGTCATCGTTCTCGGTCCCAGGCGGCATCTCATAGCTCTCTGCTGGTCTTGAATTGGTGTTGAATCGTATGTTTCATTTTCCATTAAAATCTCGGCTGGATTACATCAATCTCATTACATTTTAGGAAAAACATTTTTGGATTGCCAATAGATTTGTAAAGTAAGACTTCTTGTTTATTCAAAATATCAATAAACAAAATTTATTTTGCTCTGTTATAAAAATATGACTATTAAGCTAAAAGCTTTCCTTAAAATTATTTAGTTGCAATAGATTTAGATAATTCATTATTACCAAACCAGTCAAAACGGTCGCTGGTTGGATAATTATGTTGTGAACTTCTATATATTGCTGGGTCAAACTTATTAAACTCATTAATGTTTTCTTTAAAAATGACAAAATTCTATTCTTTCTAAATTATGTCTACCTCATTAATTGAATAGAACAACTCAAGCAATGGTTTTCTAGCCTACTTTAAAGATTTGTGGAATAAGTGACCTTAGTACAATAACATTTTTTCAATAAAAGATAATATGTTAACCAAAATACCAGCATTTTTTTGTGTCATTTCTTTTAATATACTTACAGTGGAATAGAAAGTACTCATTAATGATATCTATCTTTGTCGACTTATTTGAATACTTATTACATTTCATTTTATTAATTTTTGAAAATTCCCAAAACTAAGACATTCTTTATTTCTTTTGCGAAGTATAACTATTATTAAAAATGAAAGAACAAAGATACCTTGCAAATTAATTAAAAATTGAATGTAAATCAAGATTATTTTGAAAGAGATCAAGGAGACATATTTTAATACAGTATTAAAAACGATTTCTTTAGATTGCTTCAGTATTGAATATATCCATTTATATTATATTGCATTTATATTGGAAATGTATATATTGGGTCTTTCATTGATGGAGTCCCTTTTTTGTCTTTCACAGGTACCCATCTATGAAATACCCGAAGGGAAGCAACAGATCAAGAGAAAGTGGGACAGAAAGCACGCAAGATACCATAAAATGAAAGATATACAGATCGTCCCTTAAAAACCCTCCATGGGAAGGCCCTTTCTTTTGGTCTTCAGCCAAGGCTCAAGAATTTCGAGACCCCTGTCCTGCATGGTTGGGACCTATAGCCAAAGCCCAGACCAAGAAGAGACCAGAGTTCCACACTTGATCTTAGCCAAAAGGCAGAGAAGGGATGAATATATTACATTCCTTTAGTACTGAATTAAACTGTTTTACTAGCCAGAAACTAATTCACAGCATATCTTTATTCTGAATTTCTCTTCAATATAAGACCTTTTAATGATATTTGTAAAGAAACTTCAAATAATGCTCATTAATTAATGACAGCATAAAACAACGCAGACAACCTGTCATTGTCAATTAGAAAAGGTTAGTAAAACAGACAGAAGAAAGCTGAAAAGGAATTGGCCATTTCAATAAATGGCTTACTCAAAAATAAACTCGGTGGTATTCATGAACATAGTTATGGCTATAGATGTAAGAGCTTTATCATGTCATGAGTCGTAAGCTTTTTCCGAGCTACGTTTCGAGAGATACTTCTCCCATCCTCAGCCTGACGATGGGAGAAGTATCTCTTGAAACATATCTATGGCTTCCTCTGAGTCTATAAAGTTCAGAATTTTCAAGATAGTTATGGCTGTTTCACCTTTTTCATGAAAGTAAGTTACAAGCTCCTTTCACAAAAAATATTAAGACTGGTATAGTTGTAATATAATCTTTTCCTTTCGATTGCTGACCCCTAATTTTACTTTTTCAAAATTGGCTGTGGGAGTTATTATCTTGAAGACTGAAGATCTGGTCAAAAAAAGTTTTTTTCAGTATAATTCTACGTGTGCTTCCAAAAAGTTTGACTGTACGTTTTGGACCAACATTAACGAGAAATAGGCAGCCAGCCAGGTAGACACTTAAAAAAACACCAAATTCCTGACAAGACATGACCTTTAACAAATAAAGTAGAATATGTAAAACTGCCAAAGAAGACAATATGCCGCGGATCCANAAAATTTATTTTGCTCTGTTATAAAAATATGACTATTAAGCTAAAAGCTTTCCTTAAAATTATTTAGTTGCAATAGATTTAGATAATTCATTATTACCAAACCAGTCAAAACGGTCGCTGGTTGGATAATTATGTTGTGAACTTCTATATATTGCTGGGTCAAACTTATTAAACTCATTAATGTTTTCTTTAAAAATGACAAAATTCTATTCTTTCTAAATTATGTCTACCTCATTAATTGAATAGAACAACTCAAGCAATGGTTTTCTAGCCTACTTTAAAGATTTGTGGAATAAGTGACCTTAGTACAATAACATTTTTTCAATAAAAGATAATATGTTAACCAAAATACCAGCATTTTTTTGTGTCATTTCTTTTAATATACTTACAGTGGAATAGAAAGTACTCATTAATGATATCTATCTTTGTCGACTTATTTGAATACTTATTACATTTCATTTTATTAATTTTTGAAAATTCCCAAAACTAAGACATTCTTTATTTCTTTTGCGAAGTATAACTATTATTAAAAATGAAAGAACAAAGATACCTTGCAAATTAATTAAAAATTGAATGTAAATCAAGATTATTTTGAAAGAGATCAAGGAGACATATTTTAATACAGTATTAAAAACGATTTCTTTAGATTGCTTCAGTATTGAATATATCCATTTATATTATATTGCATTTATATTGGAAATGTATATATTGGGTCTTTCATTGATGGAGTCCCTTTTTTGTCTTTCACAGGTACCCATCTATGAAATACCCGAAGGGAAGCAACAGATCAAGAGAAAGTGGGACAGAAAGCACGCAAGATACCATAAAATGAAGGATATACAGATCGTTCCTTAAAAACCCTCCATGGTAAGGCCCTTTCTTTTGGTCTTCAGCCAAGGCCCAAGAATTTCGAGACCCCTGTCCTGCATGGTTGGGACCTATAGCCAAAGCCCAGACCAAGAGGAGACCAGAGTTCCACACTTGATCTTAGCCAAAAGGCAGAGAAGGGATGAATATATTACATTCCTTTAGTACTGAATTAAACTGTTTTACTAGCCAGAAACTAATTCACAGCATATCTTTATTCTGAATTTCTCTTCAATATAAGACCTTTTAATGATATTTGTAAAGAAACTTCAAATAATGCTCATTAATTAATGACAGCATAAAACAACGCAGACAACCTGTCATTGTCAATTAGAAAAGGTTAGTAAAACAGACAGAAGAAAGCTGAAAAGGAATTGGCCATTTCAATAAATGGCTTACTCAAAAATAAACTCGGTGGTATTCATGAACATAGTTATGGCTATAGATGTAAGAGCTTTATCATGTCATGAGTCGTAAGCTTTTTCCGAGCTACGTTTCGAGAGATACTTCTCCCATCCTCAGCCTGACGATGGGAGAAGTATCTCTTGAAACATATCTATGGCTTCCTCTGAGTCTATAAAGTTCAGAATTTTCAAGATAGTTATGGCTGTTTCACCTTTTTCATGAAAGTAAGTTACAAGCTCCTTTCACAAAAAATATTAAGACTGGTATAGTTGTAATATAATCTTTTCCTTTCGATTGCTGACCCCTAATTTTACTTTTTCAAAATTGGCTGTGGGAGTTATTATCTTGAAGACTGGTCAAAAAAAGTTTTTTTTCAGTATAATTCTACGTGTGCTTCCAAAAAGTTTGACTGTACGTTTTGGACCAAAATTAACGAGAAATAGGCAGCCAGCCAGGTAGACACTTAAAAAAACACCAAATTCCTGACAAGACATGACCTTTAACAAATAAAGTAGAATATGTAAAACTGCCAAAGAAGACAATATGCCGCGGATTCAGATTTTCTTCTTTTTGAATAGTTAAGAGTCATGTAAGGGATAATGCTACTAGGTATGTGGAAATGTTATTTTTGTTTTTGTATTTTGTGTGTGATTTTGGGGTTTTTTTTCTTTTCAAATAGTTAAGAGCTATGTAAGGCATAATGCTACTAGGTGTGTGGAACTGGGTTTTTTTGGTTTTTGTTTTTTTGGTTTGGTTTGTTTTTTCTTCTTTTAAAATAGTTAAGAACCATGTAAGGCATAATGCTACCAGGTATATGGAACTGTAAAGATACGGAAAAAACCCCAAAAGACAAAGGAAACAAAAAGAAAGAATAAGGTTAAGCCGGGATAAGAGTTAACCTTAGACTTAAAGCCATTCAAATAATATGATGTAGGAAAGGTCCCAGAATCCAAAGAGTTACACAATTTTGCAGTCTAAAGGAAAAAAACTACAACCATAGAATGACTTATTACAACGAGGGACAACAACTGCTTGAGGATGAAGACGTCGAGAGAGAGAGAGAGAGAGAGAGAGAGAGAGAGAGAGAGAGAGAGAGAGAGGTGTCACACTAGACGCAACGAAGGTTGTCCCAAAGAAAAATGGTCACCAGTAAACCTCCCGTTTGCCTTAGTTCTTCCTGCAGGTATTAAGCTATAGAAAAAACTTAGTCAGATTCGTTAAGACAAAGGCTGAAGATAAGCAGCAAGATTTGGACCGATCAAATTACAAACACGTCCCTGGACACGACTTAAGAACAAAAAGATAAGAGAAGGGGAACATCTGTTCAAACATGGCAACAGTAATCCATACAAGGGCGTATTGTAGGTTTATAGAGGTACAAGGTGGCCTCAAGTGTAAGGTAATTTTTAGCACAATAAAAAGCATTAACGTTTTTAGAAGCAGGCTTGTTAATAGATTGGATATAAGAACCTCGAGAAAGATATACAGAAGGTGACAAACGAAGCAGCCTCACTGATGAACATTCCTAAAGAGGAAAAGCAACCTCACCAAGGTTAACATCAGAATAAACATTGGAAGGAGGTAGGGACTTAGCTTTCTATTGAGCAGCATTAGTTGTGTTTTAGCTCCTTTGAAAGAAACCAGCTACTTGCACCCCCATTCTCTCACACCCTGAAGGTCAGATTCTAAAGCTTGTTCCTAGTCACTTGCCTTGCAGTTCATGGCAGAATATAGAGTAGTGAAATCGGCGTAGACGTTGTTAAACTAAAGCAAAGTACAATAAAGATCATGGATGTAAAGAAGAAAGACATCTGGACCAAAAATAGAACGCCAGCGTTAATGGAATGCTCATCAGATCAAATCATATCCAACATGACACGTATTTTACGATCTGAGAGAAATAGTTGAAGAATATCAAAGGCCTTTCTACAAATACCAGAACCAGAAAGCTTATAAGGCAAGCCAGCAACTTATCAAATGCTTTTGAAATATTCACCAGACTTGTCTATAAACCTATAAATTCATTCTGAGATTACAGTCAAAATGTCACCAATGGAGCGAGCTCCTTTACGCCTGTACTTAACATTGCAAAACAGACCTACGTTCTGCAAGAAATCTATCCGTGCATTGTTGTTAAGTCGTTCAAAGACTTTTCTAATGGCAGAAAGAAGACTAATATGTCGTTATTTGCGAGGATCAGATGGATCACTTGTGTCCGTGCAGACAGAAATAACATTAGAAACTTTCCAGACAGGAGGAAAACGTGACTCCGATAGGTAGAGGTTAAAACGTTTGGACAGCAAATTAGTAATTCAGAAGCACATTTCTTCAAGAAAACTACTATTTTAGAGCTTTTGGTTGGTCAAGCAAATAAATAACATTTGCCAACGTTACATTTATGAGAAGGGAGTCGAAAAATATGCAAAGGGAAGCCAAGAAAAGAAGCACTAGCATCATTTAGAAAGGAATTGGCGAAAAACAACATACCAAAGAGATTAATCTTTTCCCAAGAGCATATAGAACTAAGCACTACATCATAAAAATTTTGGAGAAAGCATCGACTTCATAGAATGTAAAGCACTATTGGAAATTTTCTAGAAACGTCCACTTTTAAGTCTTTGGGAAATAATAGATTCAAAAGTTACCTCAGCATGGTTAGATTTAGCATCAGAAGTCACCCTTTCAAAAGGATTCCTATCTAATCTGAAAGAAAAGCAAGATTTATTAGTTCTATATATATATATATGCGTATGATCAACAAAAAAATGTTAAATATCTAATATTAGTTCTAATATGTTAAAACTGAACATAGCAATGCTTGCAATAAGCTATGACAAAAGAGGAATGAGTGTTGAGCGATGGAGTAGAATGAGGCTTGACTTTGTATCTACCAAGAGGTCCATTTATTTTAACACTAACCTGAATCAATCATGTGAACTCATTTGAAGAATCAGAAGCTGATTTTCTAAAGAGTAACTCTCAAGGAATATCATCAAGACATTGTCGAAATCCAACCCCCTTAAAATAATATGTCGTGCGAACAAAACTTAAAGAGTTCCTTTGGTTTTGAAAGTAAGAATAATATAATCACATGATCCAAAAGGGGCTCAGGAACAAAATTTAAAAAAGAGTGAAAGATCTAAAAGTCTAAAGGAGAAAGTTCTCCTGAGTTTGAACTAGAAAACATTGAATGAAAATCAATAGGCTGTACAAAAACATGGGCAAAAACGAAGTTGTTTGTAACTTCTCCAGGACAGTCAGTATTACTGAAATAAGTCTACCATATCATGTAATGTGCCATGAAATCACCAATGACAAAAACGTTAGCAGTGTAACGCTTGTCCAGAACTTTATCAACTGAGTCTGATTCTTTCTCAAAAACTGAACAGGGATCAGAAGAAGGAGACGGATACAAGAAAAAAACTAATAACATGCCTGAAGAAGAGATAATTTAAATAATAGATAAAGGCCTCTTTTGTAAGGAGAGTCGGGAAAAAAAGAAATAATTGCGCACAAAGGATCAGAAGGAAGGCTTCTGACATTACTGAAAGCAAAAGAGTGTATTTTTGAATATAACAGGTTTCTTCGGGTATGCGTGGCTCTAATAACAAAGAGAGAACTAGGGAGACGCTTTTCCGTATAAATTAAACAAAGGCTTTAGGGGGAGAAAGTTTATTTGCTTTCTTTAAAAGGTACAAAGAAATTTGGACAACATCCTTTTTTCCTTCCTACAGAAGTCAAAAAATAAGTTTCTTTTTTATCTGAACCAATCTGCTTAGTTATCACACTTCCTTTTTATTTAAAAAAAATTAGAGCAATTGTTTATTTTTTGCTTTTCAATTTGAATAAGATGATATCTTATAATTCAATTAAGGCATTCTTCACGTCAGTCTTTTGTTATCAATCTGAAGGTGTTGATTAAAGCTGTTAAGTTAAAATTTGAACATTTTATCATTTCATTCAAGCAATTTTAATGATTATCTATTTCCAAGTCGTTAGATACTAAATCCCAAAATATTAACACTCAGAAATCTCAATTTTGTCAGCACATTTTAAATATTTTACTATATATACCAGTCCAGTAGTGTGAATATTGAAAGTCGATCTTATTAATATACCTGGTTCTTTTCCGAACACAAAGGAGAAAATTCAAACATCTGCTTTTATTTTGCCTTGATCACCTCACAGTATAATTCTTTATTCTGTAAAGTTTTAAAGTGTAAGATAATTGGTAAGATTTAGAAAATATATAAAAAACAAATCAAATGGCTCATTCTAAATCTTGCTTTATCCTAGGAGAATTCACACTACCAGCCAAAAACGAATTTATCAATAAAAATTTAAAAAGTTACACCTTGCATATCTTCATTTTTTTCTCAGGGACCAAGATATCAATTGTTAACCTCATGTAGTTCAAGAGACCAAGAAAACAATTGGTAACCTCATGTAGTTCAAGAGACCAGGAAAACAATTGGTAACCCCATGTAGTTCAAGAGACCAAGATATCAATTGTTAACCTCATTTAGTTCAAGAGACCAAGATATCAATTGTTAACCTCATATAGTTCAGGAGACCAGGAAAACAATTGTTAACCTCATGTAGTTCAAGAGACGAAGAAAACAATTGTTAACCTCATGTAGTT
>RDPX01000021.1:2348785-2422394 GCA_003991215.1 Morbakka virulenta | reverse complement strand
ATAGATAGATAGATAAATAGATAGATAGATAAATAAATAGATAGATAGATAGATAGACAGATGGATAGATTATTGCTAAAGAATTAAAGAAAAGTAACAAGATATTTTTTTGATTGTGATGCTGAAACAATTATTATTAATGAAGACGATAATATAGAAGTAATGACCCTTTTTACTACAGCGATGATAAAGCCAGTCATGAAAATGACGATAATACAGGCATAATGATATTATATATCATAATTATGTTGAAAGTAAAGGAACGATATACAACAACAACAAAGTAATATTGAGCTAAATGATAAATAACAAATTAGAAAAAAAGAATGGAAATCAGAAAAACAACGTATTACATAGATTTCGTTTAAATATCTTCAAAGGTTATTGTGGACACAGGTAGTTTCTGGTGATATTTTCCATGTTCTGGGGTCTTGGTCCTTAAAAGTGTCCTCAAAAAAGCTATGCATCATAGTGACAAAGAGTACAAAAAACATTTTCAAACAATTTTTTTGGTTAAGAAACATACAAGGCATAACACCACTAGGTGTATGGAACAATAAAGAAATGACAACAAAAAAAGGAGAGAAGATAAAACCAAGAGATAAGAGTTCATCTTAGGCCTAAAAACATTCAAGTCCTAAAATGTAGGAAAACACTCCAAACCTAAAAATTTCCATTAATTTGTAGTCAGAGGTAAATAGGATGAAACCGTTGAGAAAACCGAGTCACACGAGGTGCAACAAGAAAATCTCATCAAAACACTTCCTTTGATAATACCTGCAGAAAACACCAAAACAAGCCACATTCCTTCGATGGGACAGAGGTTGAGGAGTAGCAGCAAGGTTTGCATTTATCCAGTGGTAATCGATCAATTACACCAATAACTGTATTTGTGCATTAAGCAGACTGAACTATATATATCAAATGTCAGCACTCTTATTAACTGACGAGAAAACAGCCTTAGTAAGAGAGATAATATATCCTTTTGTTGATTATTTTCCTCTTGTGCAATAATTACCCTGATGATTTACAGAAAGGAAAATAACAACATGTAATATAAACTGAAGTAGAGAATAGGAAAATAAAACACAAAATTTATTTGCATAACAGAATATTCAGAATATTTCAAAATAAACTAAACTTTATATTATTTTTAATGTTTCTTGCTACCCTGGACAATTTTTTTATGGTGGGGATGAAATATATACTAGTGTTATTGCCATTCTGTTTGAAAGAGCCATCAGCATAATTAAAAGCACATAAACTTTAAAAAAAGAAAGACATCTTCAACAGGTTATCTTGTCTAATGGATATCATGCTAAATGTCTCAAGAGAGCCTTGTACCAAAGCAGTGGATCCAGTCATCGAGAAGAGAGGGAATCTCTGAAAAGAATAAGTCTATCCTATATTAAAAGTGGCAGTGACCACCTAAGACGAACTCTTCGGCAACACTACATCCAGAGTTCCTTCTTCGCAACATCCGACTGACGGAAGGTTCCAGCAAAACTAAAGGACCCAATCCCATATGAAGAATGGAATAATATAGTTTACAGATTACATTGTAAGCGTTACCCTTTCTCCTATACTCAAAACGCTCCTTGACTCAAAAGAAAAAGGAGCACAAGAGAGCTGTTGAAAAATATGACACCGAGAGTTATGAAAGAGCGGAACACTGCTGAACCCAAGATCACACCTTGGACTCGGTCAAGAAAAACATTATGGACAAAGAACCCAGCACAACAATGAAAGAAATAATTCATTTCCTAAAGGACAGCTATCACATCAACAAGGGGCGTTGGAAATCTCAGTATTTTGTTTGAGATTATATCAGTCTGATGGTACTAACAAATAGTGTTCAAAGCCTGATCAAATTATACAAATCATCATGCAATCAAACTGTTAAGATAAGGATGAAGGTTTGTCAGGAGCAGTCTCAAATCACCACGCTCTGTGATGTTGAGTTTGTTTCTTTGTTTGTTGAGGAGCCTGACAGGGCGTTTAATCCCCTCTCAACCAGGTAAATAGTCGGCAAGCAATAAAAAACAACTTGCTGTCTTTCCACAGGGTTATGTAGCGTTTTGGGATCGCTGTTTGCATCCAAAAGACTTGGTAAGAGGTTTTGAAGTTTGGTTTCAGATCTTCATCGTTTTGCAAACGCCAACCCATCTTGAAGTTCCTCTTCAAGATGGGTTGGCGCCTCTGTGCTTGGTTCAGTGAACGGATCGGTCACCCAATCAGGGGTTTCAAGAGAAAATAGCTTGTCAAATCTGACTGACATATCTCTGTGGAATTCCGCTAAATAAGCGCAGTACACTGCAATGTTATCTTTCTTCACTCCTGTTTTCTTCTCCAAGTCAGACAAACAAGGAAACTGACAGAATTCGTGGCGTCCAAGATTTCTGCTGTAGAGCTGTAATTTTGAGAGAGGAATGCCGAGAGGGCAGACTTACCTTACCTTAACCTTAACCCTCTCCGTGCCAGGAGGTAAATAAGGCTCCAACATCACTCCTTCACTTGGATCGGTCTACAGCTGTACGGCTTGTTGCGTTTCACGTTCTCCAACCTGCTTTGTTGCGCTCCATCTCGACCATTCTGCGCCACGTTGTTTTCGGCCGACCTCTTTTCCTTCTTCCTTCTGTCCATCGGAGGGCAACAGCACAATCATTTGACAGGTCTTTCCTTAGGATGTGTCCTATTCAATTCCACCAGCAAGGACAAGACGAAACTCCTGAACAGTGAAGCTTTTTTCTCATGACTTGAGACCAATTTTCGCTGCATTGTCTTCCAGTTTGCTAGTTTGGTGCTGTAGGTGTTGCATTGTTGATGATAGATAGGCAATGTCATCCGCGAAGTCAAAATCTTACAGCATTGTAGTAAAATTTCAGCGGATACTCGTTCTTTCGTCTAGTGTTTTTCGCATCACCCTGTCGATTCCCAAGAGGAGCAGAAATCCTGACATGCAGCATCCCTGCTTCATTCCAGTCCTCACTGCGAACCAATCAGTTGTCTCATTTTTGTCGTTTGCACAACATGGGAAGTCTTTGTACAGTGCTTTGACCATCTTTATAAGCTTTGGGGGAATTTTATATTGTCTTATTATCATCCAAAGTCTGTCATGGTGGATGTAGTCGAATGCCTTTCCAAAATCAACAAAATGGATGTAAAGGGTGGCATTCTATTCATTCGCTTGTTCTAGTATATTCCTAAGAATGAAGATCAGATCGAATGTTCCTTTACCATTTCTAAAGCTCGCCCGTTCCTTCCTGAGACTTGTACCAACCTCTCTTTGTATCCTTCTGATGACAATCTTGCTACGGACTTTGCTGGCCAGTGGTAGTAGAGTAATTCCTCGCCAGTTTCCACATTCTTGTAGGTTCCCTTTTTTGGATATCTTGGATATAAGACCCTTGTTCCATTCTATTGGAACTCTCGTATTTTCCCCAATAAGGTCAAGAGCTTGCTTCATGTCTGTTCTCGTCATTGAAACGTCTGCTTTAAGCAAATCTGCAGTGATTTGGTCCACTCCAGGGACTTCCCACCTTTCAACGCTTTCACCACCGCTTCAATTTCTTCAATTGCTGGTGGTTCCACTGATATGTCAAGGTCTTCTATTTGCTTGGTGTCATTTTCTGGTAACTCAGTTGGTGCTTCTCTGTTGAGAAACTCATGGAAGTGCTCTTTCCATCTTTCTAATCTGGCTTCTTTACTTCTCAGCAGATCTCCATTCTTGTTCTTGACTGCTGCTACCTGTCTGAAACTCCGTCCATTGAGTTGCTTCACTATTCTATACAATTCTTTCTGTCTACCAGATTGTGCTGCATTCTAACCCCTTTCTGCTTTCTCTTGCACCAACTCCCTCTTGTCTTCCCTCACACCTCTTTTCACATGCCGATCTTTCTGCTTGTATTCTTGCTTCAGTCTGCCTTTCATCCTCTCCGAACTTGTGCTATCAATTCTAGTCTTGATTGCTTTTCTCTCGTCTATTAGTCTCCAGGTTTGCTCTTGTATCCATGGCTTGCTCTTTCCCTTCCTGAAACCAACCAGCTCTTCCGCTGACTTGATATAGGCATTCTTCTGATGTTCCCACACCTTCTGCAAGTCTCAGTTCTCGCTGTTCCGGTTTTCTTTCAGTCTTTTCTTCACTGCCTCGCAAAATTCATTTTCGTTTCTTCGTCTTCAAGGCGCTCCACGTCAAGTCTGGGCTTAATCGTAAACGTAGCTTGATGCGGGCCCTCACCAAGTCGTGATCACAGTTGATATCAGCCTCCCTATACACACGGCAGTCAAGCACTGATGAACTCCAATGCCCACTTATCAAAAGGTGGTCGATCTGATTCTTTGTGCTTCCATCTGACGACACCCAGCTAGCTTTGTGTACGTTTTTGTGAGGGAAAAGAGTTCCCGTTATTACCAATGCATTCATTTGACAAAACTCGCTCAGCCTTTCCCCATTATCATTGTGTACTCCACCGTCCGTGTATACCCATCGTTTTCTCATAACCACTGTTGTTGCTTCCGACTTTGGCGTTTAGGTTTCCCACAATGATTATCATGTACTTTTTATTGCACTCATCCAAAGTTTCTTCGAATTCTTGGTAGAATTGGTCTTTTCCTGAATCTTCTTTTTCATTACGAGGCGGGTGGAGTTGAATAGACGTCACTCTCTTATATTTCGAGTAGAATCTCGCTATTATGATCCTCTTGCTTATTGGTGTCCACTCTAACATAGATTTCATTGCTTGCTGGCTGATAATAATGGCAACACCTCCTTCATGCAGTTCTTCATCGCCGCTGTAGATCAGCGTCTGTCCGATGGCCAACTTCATTTTACCCGCTTTCGTCCATCTGAACGCACTGATGCCAAGGATGTTTAAATTGTAACCATCCATCTCCCTTACAATGACATCTTCACCTAATGATCTAGTGGTTCTTATGTCTTGGTCATTCATTTACTCAAAAAGTAATCGTACAATCATCAGAAATTAGAACAATTTTAAAATACTGCAGTCTTTTCTTTGAATAAGGGTGAGTAAGAAAAACTGCTGTTCTTCCAAAACGCTAATTAAGCGAAAAAATTTTGAAATTATTTTTATTAAGTGTAAAAGAAGAGAACGTATTTGCTCTAATAAACCACTAGTCTAAAATAAATGTTGCAGCATTAAACACAGAAAATTTACGCAATTCCTTGAGCCACCCCAACTGATCTGATCTCTAAATCTATTTTTACATGATCTATAAATTCTATATGGCAAGATAACTACAGAAATAGAATAACATGAGTAAGTTTTACTAACAGCATAAAATCCGTAAAAGTGCGACGTGTAAACATGGGAAAGGAAGGGAAGGGCTGAATAGGTATGCTAAAACAAGCTAAATGATGTTAAACTAAGCAATATATACGTAAATGTTAAAAGAGATACGAAATAAACAACGATCACTAAACTAAGCATAATGGCCTTACAATGCTGGGAAAATCCCGTACCTTAAACAAAACAAAGAAAGGGGATGTCACGGCTCTGATGAATGCCTGTGATGCAGACTTGCTTGTGTGTGTACAAAGGGAAAACCTACGATAATGACAAGCAAATCAGACGATCCCAAAATGAATGAATCTACGGGAAAACGTAAGCAAATTATGGAGAGGGGCTAAAGGGGTGAGAGGTCTTACCTACAAAAGGGGGTCTTAGGAAGTTTGTGACAGTTGTGAAGACAATTTTATTCATTGTTCCAAAGAAGGGAAGCCTTGTTGAAGAAAAAATGACACTCGCAGAGAATCCGTTTCAACCAACAGATTCTAATAAAAAAGATGCAGTTGAAGCATTACAATTTTTTGAAAGAAATAGCGATTAATATATTAAGGTAGAATGATAATGGATTGATTTTGTCGTAGCTAATTTTAATCAATTACAAAATTACTTTTGGTTTGAAAGAAACGCCGTTCTTTTATTATCGCAGGGAAAATATGCTTAAAAATTTAATTTATGTCGTGTCCATTAGATGAAATGAGGTAGGTAGCAAATATTTTCTTCAGAAGCAGATGCAAATATATTTGCAGAGATAATTGCTCAACAGGGTTAGAATTATCATTTCTATTTCTAAAGTTTCTGTTGCATTAACTCTAAAACAAATTTATTTGTTTGCGCTGTTAAGGGTAACTCAGACTACAACTTTGTTTGCTTGCCCTGTTGGAGGTAACTTTGACTACAACTTTGTGTGTTTGCTCTGTTGGAGGTAGCTCTTACTACCTGTTGATCCTGTTTGAAATCCCTTGGTTAGACATTTTAATCAGCACTTTATTAATTCTGAAGTGCAAAATGATGGTCATTTGATACCATCAGTGGTGAAAGATACACAAACTCATATTTCTTGATTGTAATTAAAGGGTGATTAACACAATGTAAAAGGTCATTATCAATTCACCAAATTTGCATTTCTTAACCACAGTAATGTTTCCTCTTGGGCACAGAATGAATAAATTCTTTAGGAACTGCTTTAAAAAATTTTGAATGGATAATCAAATAAATTTAAATGTATTTAAGAATTGTAAGATATAGACAGTTCAGGTTCGGTTATTATTTTGATGTTCCAAGCAACTTTTGAAATAATACGCAAGCAACAGGTGGGATTTGTCGAAAGCCGAATTCATCTCTTGATGTTTAAACATGTTTTATCAAGCTTACTTGGTACTATCTGTCCTGCAGCATCTGCTGTATTGAAAAAAAATGATTTTATCATTTAAATGTTAGGAAAAGAGAGCACTTTTTTGAAAAAATGATACATTTCCAATGTTGTGATAATGCTGGCATAGAATTTGGTAGTTAACAGGTCATTAGTAATATCATTTTTGTAAAAAAGTAATACTCGAACTTCCAAAGAACATAAAAGAAATATTAGTCAACTTTTAAATTCTATAAAAGACAACATTTTGAAACTGCAATTGTTATTTTTCTCCTTTTACTCCCAATACTCAATACGTAATTCGTAATAGCTATTAGCTATTAACTATTAGCTATTATGAATTAGATATTAGGTATTAGGAGTAAAAGGAGGCATACAACAATTGCAGTTTCAAAATGTCGTCTTTTATAGAATTTAAAAGTTAGCTGGTAGCTATCAGCCATTAGCAAATACGTAATAGCTACTAGCTACTAGCTACTAGCTACTAGCTACTAGCTACTAGCTACTAGCTACTAGCTACTAGCTACTAGCTACTAGCTACTAGTTAATACCTAATACCTACTACCTAATACCTAATACCTAACACCTGATACCTAATACCTAATACCTAATACCTAATACCCAATACCTAATACCTANAGAGCACTTTTTTGAAAAAATGATACATTTCCAATGTTGTGATAATGCTGGCATAGAATTTGGTAGTTAACAGGTCATTAGTAATATCATTTTTGTAAAAAAGTAATACTCGAACTTCCAAAGAACATAAAAGAAATATTAGTCAACTTTTAAATTCTATAAAAGACAACATTTTGAAACTGCAATTGTTATTTTTCTCCTTTTACTCCCAATACTCAATACGTAATTCGTAATAGCTATTAGCTATTAACTATTAGCTATTATGAATTAGATATTAGGTATTAGGAGTAAAAGGAGGCCTACAACAATTGCAGTTTCAAAATGTCGTCTTTTATAGAATTTAAAAGTTAGCTGGTAGCTATCAGCCATTAGCTAATACGTAATAGCTACTAGCTACTAGCTACTAGCTACTAGCTACTAGCTACTAGCTACTAGCTACTAGTTAATACCTACTACCTAATACCTACTACCTAATACCTAATACCTAACACCTAATACCTAATACCTAATACCTAATACCTAATACCCAATACCCAATACCTAATACCTAATACCTAATACCTAATACCTAATACCTAATACCTAATACCTAATACCTAATACCTAATACCTAATACCTAATACCTAATACTTAATACTAAATACCTAATACTATTTTCCTTCCCAATACTGGCCAGAATAGTTGAAGAAAGCTACAGAAAGGTTTTTCTAAACAAGGTTTTCCTGTCGAGCCGCACTTTCAAGAAGGGCGTAGTGCACTTTTTCATTCGAATAACAAATAAAGATGTGGTTTTGCCCAAATTACTTTATTTTTATCTCAGCATGTTCGGTCTTGGCAATTCAATTTAACTGGATTTCAATAGATTCAAACTGTATTGATTGCAAAGTAATGCCTAAACAATAACAACAAAAAGTTAAAAATAAATGACTGAGCTCTAAAGCCGATAGTTAATTACATTAGATTTTGCCTAGATTCGGTGAATATTTAAAAAGCTGTTTTCCGTTCAGTAGGTTTACTGTTACAGTAATAACTACATGGTAAGTTGTTAGAAAACCATTCAATGGGTTCTAAGCTTGTGCGTCGCCAATGGGTACTGCGCCCAAATATTAGAAAGCATGGTATTTCTGATGCAAATCATAATATATCTTCTATCATAAAATTCATTTATTCATAAATTACTGAATTGGAAGACGATTTTATATAAAAGAGTTGTTGACTTGGCTAATAGCCTAAAAATTTTGCATAAGAAATTTTTTTTTTTTTTTTGCTGAATATCCAAGACCTATAATAGATAGGGAGTGGGACAGGGGTAACATTGCACCACCCTCAATCAAGAACAAAAGTTAAATCTTACGTTGGTCTCATGTAAGCTCCTAAATGTCTCCCCGTATCAAGACTATTCCCTGTAGCTTCTTAGTTACAGTTAAAATGTTACACATTCAGTTATTTAGAGGAAGAATTACCAAAACGTGTTTTTAGTAATTTGTGGATATAAAAATTATTGTTTTGATAGTTTTCTTGCATATTCAGTACAGTAAAATTTAGTGGCCCATCTCCATAATTCGGGTGGTTAGTTTTTATCTCATTTCTTAATGAAATTTTTTGCCTTACTTTTACCTCGAATTTTGTCGTTCATGTATATGTTTTTCATCTGAAAACGTTTAGAGTATAGTAAAGAAGAAAGACATTTTTTCAAAGATGTTTAATACCATAGCAGATATCTTGATCTCACAAGAAATTTTTAAAGTATTTCATAAAACAGTAAAGTACTATCAATACATGCTATAACCGTTGCAGTTCATGAGCAAAATATTTTTTTCACATCGAATAAAAATAGATTGCATTTCCTAATTAATTTTCCAATTGGTTTCGAACCGATATCTATGGCCGCGAGAATCACAGGCAGTGGTTAGAATCCAGCTTGGGGCACACACACATCCTACTAGAAGTAACTTTTTCATGCAGAAAAAAAAAATTAGGAAAAAGGTTTTGTATCAGTTAGACTTATCGTATTGCTCTAAAACTTTTAGATAACTCTTAGATGATAAAAACGTTTCTCGTTACTGTATGAATTTTTAAAGACAAATTGTAGAAAGATAAAAAGTATGTATACACGGAGCGGGATTCATGGCAATGCTATTGGCTATCGTGGCCTCATGTTCTACCTACCAGCGGAGCTATAGGCCCTTGCTTTTAATCTGATCATTTTTGTAGTCATATCTTTTGCAACAATAGAGGAGCCATGGCTGGGTGGCTAGTGAGTTGCACTGTAATCAAGAGGTTCCTTGTTCGATTCCCCGAGCGGGCATATCCGGGAAAGAAATTCCTCGTTGTCACAACCATGTCCCCCTGAAAGGCATCGTCTGAGCCCAGTTACTGGAGAAAACGTTGAAACCAAAAGGCACTGGTTTGAATTCAGTTCGTTCGGCGCAATTTTTCACTTTTTCACAATTTCTAGTTCTCTCTGTCTATTCTGTATTATTTTCACATTACTGTCAACTGTTTGATCCCAAGTCACGCACACAGTAAAGGCCAAGTGGGATAAAATGTTGTGTTTCTGTTGACCACGAAGTCTAATGCCACATTACTCTTAATTTTTTAAGTGGTATGTCAATAATCTTCTGAGTTAGTTTTACGTTTTGAATTAGTCATCTAAACAAGTCTATAAATTGGAGCTAAAGCACAAGAAATGTCTAAGATTGTATAGCATGTACTTGCACTCCAATTACCTTACCCTCTGAGCTTGCATAGAAATCCATCCAATTAGGAGTGACTTGGTGGTTAAATCAACAAATTACCAACTAAAAGGTTCGAATCCCGTGCAAGTTCCTTGAAGTCCTCACCCAGTTAGTAACTCAGTAATTAGTGGCATATTACTTTTGTAAATATTTTGAAGAGAGAATAGGTAAAGATAAGTAATCAATAAATTAACAAAGATCAAAAAGTACAAATTATTAAATGCCAAATTATAAACAACACTCTGCACTAAAGCGACTTCAACGTCCTGCTTACGATTAAAGACTTCAAAACAAACAAACATAATATATGCTCTCAGCAAGTCATAGGCTAACTTCATAAAAGTACCTATGTCTTGTTTCCTTGTAAGAATCCAATGCTGAGATAGCAAAATAAGATTTTATTACAGAATTTGTCAATTGGAGACATGTATATTAGTGGAAGAGGCCTATTGCATAACGTCAACTCTAATATTCATCTCTAATTTTACATCCTGCTGAGTCCCCTGTAAATTGTCAACTGGTAATGGCAGTTATTTTATTATATTCAAACTTTATTATATTACAAAAATATTTTTTTCTATTTCTATTTGAGTTACGAAAAAACTAATGTGCCTGATTCATTCACCCTTGTCTTTTGAATTCTCTTCAGTGGCCTAGATTCGTTCACTACTAACAAAACATCTCAACGTGTATATAGAAGATAAAATCACACCCGTTTTCTCAAAGCTGTAAAAACAATTGGTTTTCAATCTCACCTTGATGAAAAACTCATAGCCGTATCCATGCTAATATTCTTGTCTGCTAATTGTTATGTATTTTGTATAGACAAGTAAAAAAATCTCAATCAGGTGCCAATAGAGGGGTCATTGCTTATTGTGATATGGTATCGTTAAACTGCAATTTTCCATAAAAGCTATTTAAGGAGTTGATCAAAAAGCTACATTCCAGTTTTCAAAATTATATTACTTACTTATCTACTATATACTGTTACTGCTACCACTACTTCTACTACTGCTAGTACTGCTACTACTATTGCTTTTGGTTCTGAGGTTCAACAATAACTACTAACTAGCTCTCTACAACTAACACTACTTCTACTACTATCGCTACTTTTACAACTTCTATCACTTCTACTTCTACTTTTAGTACAATAACTACTACTACAACTATTATTAGTTGGAAAATTACTGTTCTTTCTGTACTACTCCTACAAATACCACTATTTGTATTTCTTCTTCTTCTTCTTCTTCTACTACTACTACTACTACTACTACTACTACTACTACTACTACTACTACTACACTTACACCTGTTAGGACCGCTTCTGTCACTACTTATGTTACGCTTAATTCAACTTTGTCTGTAACAGTCAACGGTACAAACCACAACAAGATAGAAATATTAGGCAGAGCTTTTGTTAGCTGTAGTATGCAATCATAGTTTTCTGATATTGTTTTATAACACAACTATTACAGCTGTAAACATTTTGTTTTTTATTCTATTTCCTTGTTTATTTTCTTTCAAAGCTTCTTTTTACAACACCAGCGATGGTTTTACTCTAGTTTTTGCAAAATGCTCTTTCAAAATTTGAATTTTGAACCCAGATTGGAAATTTCTATCAAGCTTCAGAATCCAATTTATTTTTCTGGATCAAAACAAATTAAAACCATCTGGAAAAATAATGAAAACTGATCTATATATAGCATAAAGAGAAGCAGTTGTATTTTTATAATTTTGTACCAATGTTGATTAAAGTTTCGAGCTATAATTTCTCATTTCTCACAGTTCCTAAAACTTAAAAATCAAACCTTCATATCGTTAACATTGTTTGCAATAATCACTTTTATTGAAGATAGAAATTTTGGCTAAAAAGCAATTTTAGGAATGTTAATTTGGGAATTGAACCAGAATATAAATTGATATATTTTAAAGATTTACGAGTTAACAGCTGAAATGTACCATTCTTATTAAGGAGAAATAAAATTTGTGAGAAACATGGGACAATAGATATTTTAATGACCAAGACAGAAATCATGTTTGTTCTCCGTTCTGCAAAGCACTTAAAAAATTCGCACTCGCATTTCTTTCAAATTATTCAATTCCTCTCGCTATTTCCATCAACTTTACATCCTTTCTTTATTTAAATGGATTAATTTAAAAGAAATACAAAAGGAAAATAGATGTATAACAACAAAAACAAACCAACTTTTGTGTGAATGAATATGCAACTAACTTTTCTATCGTTCTCTTAAGAAATTGTTTTCATTATTAAAGTCTAATATGGTCAGCTGACTACAACAGGAGAGGTCTGATAAAAGGTAAAATTGAATTAAAAATCCATTTACTGCCTTCTAAGCACGACAAACTCTACGTACAATAAATGGGACAAAGCATGCTAACCTTTCTGTTCATCACATTAAAAATCCTTGCAAAAATTGTCTCTTTTGCAGGATCGGAATTAATAAGCTCATGCATATAACTCGTCCAATTTAGTCGTAATTTATTGCTCAAAACAGCTTCCGAATAGCTGAATTCAAACTTTTTATTTCCTCTGCAGTAACAGGTACCGAGTGAGGCTTAATGCAACCGTTACTCTCATTATTATTATTATTATTGTTGTTATTAATTCCTCTTAAATTAGGGAGGTAGATAAAATTGTTCCTTACTTCGTTGTCTTTCTCAGTTTTCATAGTGTTTTTTTGACTTGAAGAAACATTAATATCTGTAATTGTTGGAAGTTGTGCTCGCTTCCCAAATATTTGTTTGTTATATTCAAAAACACGTCCATTATTTTTGAATAAGAGGAAATATCAAAATCTATCGTATCCTTCTTTTCCAGTCCAAGTGGCTCTGATTTTGAACGAAAAATATGAGGTAGCTTGTTTTCCTGAACTTCTCTGAATTTCATAGCAGCAGGTAGCCGACCAAATAATGAAGCATCACTGTTACTTCTTTTTCGTAGTTTATGAGACTTTCCAGAAGGACGTAAAGTTTGTCTGAAACTACTCCCACGATTAACCTGTGTTTTCGATCCAATCGCTGATTCAGAAATATTTGGAAAAAATTTGACTTGAGACTCGTCAATTTCTGTTTCTACGTCTGATTCATTATCGGCATCTAAATTTTCTTGAATGGGTCCTAGATCGTGCATTTGATGCACTGCCTCTTCACAGTTGACATCAATAGGTGTTGTTTCTCCCATGTCTTATTACGTAAGCTATTTCCTTGTATGATTCAACACTGCATTTATACTAGCTTTCTATCCATTGTAACCAATACAGAAACTCCATATACTAAACTTATCTTCAAAGACATCGAACTGGATAACATGTTTCCTTTTCAATCAAATAAAAATTGAGTACACACGCCTGCTGCGACGAAAAAAATAGAAATCTGTTTCTTGTAAATTGCTTCTTCATTTAAACAAGTCCATTTGAATTGAGTTGTGCTTTAAAAATCACCTTACATTCCCTCTTTACGTCGTTAGAATTCAAACAATATTCTATGAAATTCTAAAAATACAATTTGTTTATTAGCTATAATAAGAGTAGCTCGATTAAGGATTTCTTCAGAGGGTATAATAAAAACTGCTTCTTTTCTTACATTACCTTGACCAATAAAAGAAAGCGATTTTGATCTCAATTGCTATCAGACTGACTTTAGGGCGAACATAAGAAATGTGGTAATATTATCGTAATTTGCGATTTACCTTCAGTATCTTATCAAGCTAGTACTTCTCATTCAAACCTTGTAGAAAAGAATCTTTCTGTACCAATTTGCCAATCCAACAGTGCACATTGTATGTATTTACAAAATCATGCTACCTTATGACATAACTGACGAACAGAACTGTAATATGTGTAGTCTCAAATACAAGGCACAAAACATGTGGTTTTATCCCAGCAATTATTAATAACTTTAGTCGAGGTTTTTCTTATTCTGTTCTTTCAAAGTTTTTATTGGCTAACATTGTGTAAATAACAAAGGTTCAACACTTGGCAACTAGAACTGTTATTTCGTTTTCTAATATGGTACGAAAATGAATGAAAATTTAAAGTTCGAAACAAGTTGTCAAAGTGAATTTAGAAATATGCAAGGGGTCTTTTATCCTTGTTGAAATATTATTCTATTTCTGTAAGTATAAAATACAAGGATTTAAATGCAACATGTTATTTTTTTTTTGCTCTTTCACATCAAAGAATGCTTTAAAAACACTTGGGTATGGTTGTTTTTCTTATTTGAATTATTTTCTTTGTACCTTTTCTTCCCCTTAATTTGTTGATTTCTTCTCTCCCTCAATTTTATCTCAAAAACCCTGTACAAACTTAATGGTATGCCGATTATTACCAAGGTTGTGACTTGGGTTCGAACTGCTAATCTCTTGCATGGTAATCTGTTGATTTATCCACATTGGAACTACAGTATTATCTCCAATTAGCGGACACCACAGGGGCAAGAGCAAGGTGTTCGCTAATTGGAAGTGTCCGCCTTTTGGTAAGTTTTGCAACATAAGCCCCAAATTTGAAAATAGACCCGAGTTTTGTATTTAAAAGGTATAATTTGGGTAATTAGCGGGTATCAGATTCTTGAAAGTGCCAAAGACTTGAAAGTGCCAAAGACTTGAAAGTGCCAAAATCGTGGAGGTGGCTATGGTCTGGAGATTCCAGTAATTTACAACTATCATGGGCAAGAAAAGTTAATAAGCTTGGCTGTAAAGAAGCTCGAAGCTGTGAAAAGCGAGGTAGATTGCAAAGTGTCATAGTGTGTGAAATAAATATTTGAACAGATATTCATTCGTCTCTATTTTCTATTCGCTGGCTCCTAACTTTTTTGGACTGTCCGCTAATTGGAAAGAAAAAAATCCATATTGAATATTTTGTGCAAAAAGTATTGTCCGTTTATTAGAATGCCCTCTAATTAAGTGTCCGCTTTTTGAAAGTTTTTTATGAGACTCTGATCAGAAAACAATCGGGGAAAAAATTTGTCCCTTAATCACAGGTGTCCGCCTTTTTGAGTGTCCATTAATTGGAGAAAATACTGTATTAAATTTCTGTTATTAATTAACTCCAAGTATTATTAGAATTCAAGTGATATGCAAACAAGGTTAATTTTGGGGCATGTTTTAAATTGTTTTGCAAATTTCAACAAAATTCGCGGTACAAAAAGGGGATGAAAAACTGGGATGATTTAAGTAAACTTGTATTTCAAAGTAATGTATAAAAATGATAACATTAAGAGTGAAGCGTATGAAAATAAAGTAGAGAGTTTCATACGGAAAACACAAACATACACACACAAACACATATATATATATATATATATATATATATATGTGTGTGTGTGCGTATGTCAGTGTATTTGCTCTGTATATGTGTGTATATCTGTGTGTATGAAAATGTGTATGTGGTACCTTGAATGTCATTTCCATTTCACTTACACCTGGATAGAATGAATGAAACTATTATGTAAGTAATATGACGTGTCATCTTAGAGAAAAAAAATAAAATTAATGACTAAGGATGCTTAAAATGACAAAATATTAGCAAAATACGGTTCTTATAATATGACGTCATAATGTATAGANATTAATGACTAAGGATGCTTAAAATGACAAAATATTAGCAAAATACGGTTCTTATAATATGACGTCATAATGTATAGAAATAAATACAAAAAAACAAAAATACCCTATATTTTAACTAAGAATATCTGTTTTTAACATAATGATGAACATAATTAGTTTCTTTCTTCCTATTCATTAAAACATCTGTTTGATGAGGAATTCAGCTTGGAGCACTCTTGCCTTTGGACTTTTCATGTAATAAGTACAGAGCATTTTACTGTCTTTGTTCGAGTCAAGTTCTTACTGATGAATTGATTGTAAAAGGATTTTATTAAATTCACGATTGAAAACATGATAAAGGTTGAAAGATTGAAAACATGGTAAATAAAATCTCCTTTATGGATTTTATGAAGTCATCAGGAGGCGAAAAGCTTAACAAAAAAGTCACTGCAGATAAAAATACATGGGTCTTTCATTGATGGAACCCCTGGTAAACAGTGGGCCCATTTTTGTCTTTCACAAATTCCCATCTATGAAAGACCGGAAAGGAAGCAGCAGATCAAGAAAAAGCGGGACAGAAAGAAAACAAAACAACATAAAATGCAAGACATACGGATCGCCCCTCCAGGACCCTCTGTGGGAAGGCCCTTTCTCTTGGGTTGGTCTTCAGCCAAGGCTCAGGCATCTCGAGACCACCTGTCCTGCATGCTTGAGCCCTATAGCCGCAGCCCCGACCGAGGAGAGGCCAGAGCTCTGCACTTGATATTAGCCAAAATTCCCAGAAACGATAGATAATAATACTACACGTGAGTAAAATAACTTAGTAAAATAGTAAATAGAAAGTGATAGAAACCAAAGACGCAACTAAGACTGGAAGTGTTGATGAGAGAGAGGCATTGGCAGGGGTTATAAATTTATAGTTAGAATAATAGTTTGGATTCAAAGTCCAAGTTGGATAAAAAATTTTTGTATATAGCGCATTTTTGCCCACGTATAATGATTAGTCAATGCAGTTGGGGCTTTTGGCTTTGGCCAAGGGAGCTCTGTTGCCTTCACTTTTGGCCACGTTTAAGTAAAAGGAATCAACACTTTCATCTTAACTATGATTTGCCCACAGGGTATTGTTTCCCGTCTATCAATTTCCATATTTCATTTCTTTGAATCTCTAATGACTTGAAAGCTGATATTTGAAAATCCATCGTCAAAGACTTAACTTGACTCCTTCTTAAGTCCTCCCTAATTTTTGACTGTATATCTGTTCCTTCCCGCAATTGTTCACGAGAAACCTCAGTTTGCTGAGAGTCTTTTTTAAGGGGACATTCGGTGTTCGTTCCTCGACCCAGGCTTCATTTATGCTTTGGTTTGGCGTAAAAAACCCACGGCGTTTATTGTTCTCAGGGGATGAGGTGTGGGGTGGGAGGCTACGATTTTCCGGCAAGATTTCATTGCAATTTTGAAGGAACAACTTCAAAATTTGGCTCTAAACCACACAAGGCACCGGAGCTGAAGTTTGGTAAACAAAACCGGATAAGAAAAGGTTAAGGAATGCGTTTTACCGGTTTCTACCACGAAGTGTTATTAAGGAAACATTGCAACAAGTACTTGAAGAAGTGTGGACCCGTGGCCTATGACGTATGATCCTATACCAAACAACAGTAAATTATGCATTATCAATTTATGTTCTATCCTTCATTCACACCATTTTATTTAAGGGTATTCTGTAAGAGCCAAAGTATCTCGATTTCTCTGAATACTTGCAAGGCGCTGGAATCCACAGTTTCAATATTTTTACGTCTACATTGCAAATTTTGCAGTAAGGCTAGCTCATTTGATTTAAATCATAGCTTATTTTTAACTGGACTATGTAGATATTTACTCTTTGAATTCTATTGTTAGGTTACATTTCAGATGTTTTAAAAAAAGCAGTTCTAACTAATATTTAAGGACTCTAACTGAGTTTTATGAGCATGAATTATCGGCTTAAGGCACGATTCGTCTTAACATTACTACCTCAAACACAAAGTAAAGTCAAACCCCAGTACTCCCTCCAACCCCGCCTCATCCTAGTCCATTTGAATGGTACAAAATTACATTATTATCATGCAGCAGATTACAAAACTGTAGACATTCAATAGTTTATCTGCTGATATTTTATGCTGGCTTTTAACATTTGTATTACCTTAAAAAAGTACCTAGACAGATAGGTGACATTCGTTTAAGATTATGTAATGGTTTCCTCCAAAGAATAAAATTCCCTAGCACTACTCTTCGTTTGTTATAATTTTACAGTGTCTTCATTACAAACCTTTTTTTCTGAATGGAAAAATTATGGTTATAAGCTTTCTCAAAATTACAGTACTAATACTATAAAGAAATGGTTGTCAAGTTAACATTACTTTTCAAAAGGGTGGAGCATGTTTCAGTCACTACTTATCCCCCGCCCCAAATAACAGAATGTAGTACCGGATACTGAGTCGAATAGTGTGCTTTCGTTAATTTTATGGTAAAATTAAGTCTCAGCTCCCTACCCAAAATAGCACTCCGTTCCAGGTGGCGTCAGGTCAAGACATTTTCCCAGTTCTCTGACAAAAAACTCTAACAAAGGAGCTTTGGGAAAAAAACATAGAGGACAGAATTACATGAAAAAAAAGCAGAAACAAAACGAAAAAGCACAGCAGCTTTTTATTTGAAAAACGATTTAATTTTTGCAAGAAGTTGAAGCGTGGTAGATGTTTTTATTGTTCTTTTTCATAAGGTTTTGGTTCAGATTACGCAATGGGCAATAATATTATCAAGGTATTCACACCATTGAGTCCGAGGAACAATTGGTTTTCAGTAATGTGCTTTAAATGGTTTCTGAAAGGAAACTAGTCTCTTAGCAGTGCCCAGCAACAAATACTCTGTCTTGCTTATCTCAAAATTGATGACTAGTTTACAATGTTCAAAATACTTGACTCTTTTAAATTCAGAAGTCAAACAAATTTTAATATTATTCATGTCATTCCCCGGAAAATACACGACTGTATCATCAACATATATAACGGCTGGTACAATTTCCAAGCAGTCTGTAAAAATTTTAAAAAACCGTCTGAACATTAAACATGGAGGTCTGTGCTACACCAGTATACACAGAGTAAAACTCAGACTTGATACTGCCGCATATCATAAGCTGGCGTTGTTGAAACAAAGAGACGTCAAGCCATAAAATTTTGTTGTGAGAAATGCCATAGGTTTATCATTTTGAAATAAGAAACCTCTGCTCAATGCTATTGAATGCAGGAAACAGGTCCATAAAAATTGCTACTGCTAGCCAAACTGAATTTTCTGCAACAGTTTATATATCTCTAGATATGTTTATTACTCTCTAGATAGTTGCCCAGTTGAAAGCATCGATATTTGTCGATGATTGTAAGAAGGGATAGTGTTACCAGACTTATGAATCGGCACTATTCTGGTTTCTTCCCAGGATACTGGGACGGTACAAGTATTCAAAGACATGTTTATGATGTGACAAAACGGTAGTGCAATTTCGTCTGCACTGGCGTTGAGAAGATCAGGTAGTAAATTGTCTAATTTTGGTGATTTATTTCTTTTCAAGGATTTTAATTCTTTTGGTACCTACAGGACGAAAACATACTGGAATTTGAATATTTGCTTTTTCACAGAATGAAAAATTCTTGCTATTCTTATGTATAGCCCCAAAAGGGCGTTGCTTTTTTAAGAGCTTTTAGCGTTTCCAAAATATTCTTTAACCTTTAATGCTGCCTTTTTTGATCATTTGATTCAGGAATTTTGATTCAGTGCTATATCAATAATAAAAACTGTTCTATTTACAAGTTCTGTTCAGACATTAGAGCTTAAAAGAGCATCAAAACATGGAGGTAAAAAATTGCTAACTATCCGAAGAGGAAGAGAAAATGAAAGAAAGTCTCAAGGAAAATAAAAACAAAAATGAGCTAAAGTCAAAATGCCACAGTAACGAAAGGCTTACAAAAGTAAAAATACGGGGTCAAAAGTCACTTTGATTGCAATAAACAAAATAAAAAAGAACTAATTCAAAACAACTTCAATCTAAAACTATTTAATTTTCTAATTAAGAAAACATTAAAATCATCTTCAGATCAAAAGTTAATTTAAAAGTTGTTGCAAATTAATGCACCATAAGATAAAAAAACCTTCTTAGTAGAAACTTGGACAGACTGAAACGACTTTCATAAAGATATTTACTTTTTGGATTTTCAGATTGATTTCGGATCATTTTTAGTCTCATTCAGTAGGTTCTTATCGTAATCATGTTTTGCTAATCTCAGTACACTTGTCCACTGGTTGGAAAATAATTTTATCATCTCAGAATATCTCGGTCTTTTCCTATTTTCGGGATTTTCGGAGAGTGTCATCATGCTAGTCTATAAGTTTACGATTCTCTTTCACGCCCTTCTCTTGGAGAAAAAGGTGACTGCAACAGATTGTCGCTGGGTTGATCTAAAGTTCAAATTAAGTATCGGAGAACGCAATTTCTCCTTCCTTAAAGCTAAGAAGACTAATGGTGACCTTGATTGGGCTAGGTGTTGGGAAATAAGAGGCAAGATCTTCTTGCTGAATAGAAAATGCAAAGAAAATTACAATTGAACTGTATTTTGCAAAAATATTAAGGCATTAAAGGCATCTTGAAAAAAACCCACAGAAAAATACTGAAATAAAAATGATGGTAAAAGGCTATAATGGTTAAAATTCATAGCAAACCAGACAGAAACAAGAGAAAAATAAATAATAGTTTTTGTTAACTTGTTATCAATATTGCATCAACACTGAAAGGCATCACATGTTAGATAGAAGATAGGATCTTGAAATACCAGCGTGAAAATCAACTTAAAATGAAGAGAAACCCTTACAAAAAGCGTGATCCAGAGGTCTTACTGTCCTATGCAATAGATGAAATAGAACTGTAGTAAATATCTGACCACATTTTGTAATAGGAAGTAAAATGTAGTCTTCGAAAACGCAAGCTAGTACAATGAAAGTATTACACATGGTGTCACACAAGGGTGAATATTGGGGGCGTTCTTTTGTAGAATCATGACTAACGACATTTATACTACGTTAAATGAAGCAAAGATCAGATTTCACGCAAAAATTTAATTCGAGTGTATCCGAACGGAATAAGCTTGTATGAAATATAAAAGAGATTAAACAATACGTTACAAGCAATTGCCTTTAGCTTACTAAAATTCACCAGCATGCCGATTGAATAAAGGAAAACAGGAAAGCAGAAGAGAACAAAGCAATAAAATGAAGGTGCAAAATAACTAAGATAGATTAACTAAAAGGCAAATCGTGCAAAGAAACTAAAGATGAATGAATAAAAGGCAAAGTGTGCAGAAGAACTCAGGAAGAATCGCTAAAAGGCAAAGTGTGCAAAAGAGCTGAGGAAGAATAACTAAAAGGCAATGTGCGCAAAATAGGTAAGAAGATAATATGACGGTTAGCAGGTGGTCACTACTGCACTTCACACTTTCTAAACAGAGTACAAATTTTAGTTTTTACCTAAAATTTTTCACTTCGTTTGTATTTCCATATCAAAAGCTTTTTTATCTTTTAAATTGCTGGAAATTTAATACAGTGCAAGGCAGTGGAGTCATGCAACATGTAACTACTAAAGACAAAGTTAAAGCAGTTCATAAAGCTTTGATAACCATCTGCTTTGCCAACCGAGCCATTTGAACTATCTCCAGAAATAGATCATTTTTGTAAGCTGTTTATCTATTTGGTTTCACAAATATTATTGATAGATCTCTATCATTCGTTACTTGATCCAAATCTAAAAGTAAATGGTGAAGGTTCTTAATATCATAATAATAATAATAATAATTATTATTATTATTACTGTTATTGTTATTCAAAATGTTTACACTGGATATACATTTTAATGTTAGATAAATTGCTATTAATATATGTCCTAGAATGACACGTACCTACTTTTGGGACATTTCAACGCTATACTTAAAGCGAACAAAAAAAAGGTAAACATTTTTAAAGAGTTTGGAAAATTATATAGATTAAAACAAATGGACAATTTCCTGATTTATCAAAACAAATTCAAACGACTGGCTGCAACTTTCGTACTTGACCATCTGCTCTCATCATATTTGCTATACCTAGCCATCTGCTCTGCCAACTAGGCTAACGGTCTATATGAATTACTTTAGTTAATCCCCGGTACAGCAATGTTAGAGTCCCTTACTTCAATAATTCCTTAGAGCTTTCATTTATGGCTGTCACATGACATCACTGGCGGAAAGTAACGTAGTGCAAATTTAATGAAAGTAAATCGTTAATAGTCGGTTCAAACGTAGTTGCTATTAAATGATAAAAGCTACTTTACCAAAAAAGCTCAATATTTTACTGTTTGCGACGTAAGGCTCCTCCTTTTTCATATTACCAAAGACAAATGTAAGATAGCAAACAGTTAAAAATTTATCAAGGCGCCAGTTGGTACTGTATTGATGTCATATTTTTAGTTTCTAAGAGGGCATCTCCTTCCAGGTTTGATCAGACAAGTGTCTCTCAGACCCTAAAATGACAAAAAATTTATTACATTGAGAGATCGTGAAAGGATTAGAAAAATATTGCAGCTGGCGTTATTTGTAATCCTAAGTAATAATGTTAAACCACAGTTTACTATTTTTATGGTCTTATTAAACTCTTGTGGTTCTTTAGTTTTGGATTGTTTTAATTTCGAAAAGAAGATGTAAAAAGAGAATGCATTCAGTTAAAACACAGGAGATAGCTTTGTTGTTGTTGTTGCTGTTGGTGTTTTAGTTATTTTGCCCTTTGTCACTCTGGAGAAGCAGCAAACAAGGAATACCTTTACCAGGAACTGAGAGAGGGAAAGAAAGATATAAATTAAAGAAGCAAAAGAAGATGGAGATTAACAAAGGGTTTAAACTTCGGAATAATACCAGAAAATGGAGTGACGCATAAATTCTGAAGACTCAGGGTAGACAAAAACTACTGTGTTAAGATTAAATGGATAGATCAATGACGACTTTTTGCACCTACATGTAAAGCCTTAATCCAACGAAAATTAGTATGTAGAGGTAGGTTATGGACTACTACTACTACTACTACTACTACTACTACTACTACTACTACTACTACAACAACAAAACCATGTCGTGTCTTTTAACTGAATGTATTTTCTTTTTGCATTTTCTTTTTAAAACAAGTTACTTGGTTTTGGGCATAAGGAAGGCACTAATTCCATTTTTTCAGAACTTGATTTTCAGCAGTTTTTATTCAAGTACCTTATCAACGAAAAAAACCAGCTGTGAGATCAAAGAAGAATATCTTTAAAGATGTTGAAAAGAACGTTATCTTTTTCAATACCTAATGAATACCTAAACAGCGGACCTTATTTGCTTAAAATATGAAAATTCCGTCCCTTTCCTTGAGATTTCACTTCGACAACAAAAATACTCCCTTTCAATTTTGCCTTTATTACAAATTTCTTAAATTTTACAACTTCAAAAGAGAAATTTATCATTTGTCAATCGTTTGCAGTGTATTTGTGATTGACATGATGACATGATGACATGACATGATATATATATAGATCATTATTATTATCATTATCGTAATCATTATCATTATCATTATCATTATCATTATCATTATCATTATCATTATCATTATCATTATCATTATCATTATCATTATCATTATCATTATCATTATCATTATCATTATCATTATCATTATCATTATCATTATCATTATCATTATCATTATCATTATCATTATCATTATCATTATCATTATCATTATCATTATCATTATCATTATCATTATCATTATCATTATCATTATCATTATCATTATAATTATCATTATCATTATCATTATCATTATCATTATCATTATCATTATCATTATCATTATCATTATCATTATCATTATCATTATCATTATCATTATCATTATCATTATCATTATCATTATCATTATCATTATCATTATCATTATCATTATCATTATCATTATCATTATCATTATCATTATCATTATCATTATCATTATCATTATCATTATCATTATCATTATCATTATCATTATCATTATCATTATCATTATCATTATCATTATCTTTATCATTATCATTATCGTTATCATTATCGTTATTTTTATTAATGAATATGAAATTTCTTAATATATTAAAATTTTTTACTTGCATTAATTTCCTAGACAATTAAAAACTGAAGTCATAGATTGCTCTAAAAAAGACGTATTTTGATCGCGATGTGTTTCGGTTTTTTCTTTCTTCGGACTTGCTCAGAAATTTCAATTTTTCTAGGAAGGTAATTTTAATAACATTAAACACCTTCTTTTTTTAAGACACAGGGTATTATTAGAACACCTAACATTGGATAACTTTTAATTAACGGTTTTGCAAATAAATTTGTTTTCTCAGAAAAGTCTTTTTACCCCTCCCTCCCCACTGTGAATTTGAACATAAAGGTCAACTTGAAGACTTAATGTACTTTTTTCTGTTCTTTATCAGTCCTTGCCCATTTACTCAGGAAAATTCAAAATAGTTATTGTTTAAAACTCTAAGCATCTGAATTCACAGCAGAAAAGACAATAGGTGTACTGCCCAGTTTAGTGAACATGGCAAATATTTCTGTTTATGATCCCAGTAGGCTTTAGATTGTAGGTCAGTAGCCATCGGAGAATTTCAAACAAGTTCCCTTGAAGGAGAACTGCTGCAACAGAGTTCCTTTCTAGGGAACTGCTACCCACTTCTTGATGAACTACCTATGATGAACTGTATTCCAAAGAGGAGCCTTCGAAAAAATGTTCCTAGATGATTGCAACCAGTATACTTTCCCTTCCCTGTTTAAATATTAATAGTGTGAAACAACCCCGCTTGTATGCACGGGTATTAGAACTACACTTACCGATGTAAATGCTAATGCTAATGTGCACGTTTTTTGGTGAGCACCTGTTATGTTATAGAGAATGATCTGTAGTTGTTTATCAGTTGTGTCAAAAGGAGGGTAAGAACATTGAAATAAAGAATAATAACGTGTCACTGCTTTCGTTATCTTTTATTATCAGCAGCGCGAGAGGCTTTATCACATACATTGACCTGGAGCGAATTTCAATACTTTTTTCTCACGTGGATGATTCATAGCAGGCAGCTCAATCATACGGTAAATATCATTTCAAAAGAGCATTTGGAATTGCTTGCAAAGATAATGCGAAATTTCGAAGCTCTTTGGGAAAAGGACAATAAAAAATTACTCATAACTGAAATTGGCAGTTTATCACAATTAAAATGCACAAAATTAACGGAGTGAACCCATTTTCTATAGAAAATATTTGTATAAATAATAAAACCAGGTTCATTTTCCGCAGTTCCAGGAAGTTATTCTTCAACTGACTGGCTGTGTTCAGACGGAGAGCCATTTGATGTAGAGGACAAAAATGTGTGGCAAAAATCCCATACACTTTTTCAACTTTTCCAATATTACCTCGGTTTAAATGTAGTCTTAAAAATTATTCTTTCCAAATTGTCCTTAGCTCAGTCACGAAATCAGGCTTTTTATTATCAAATTTATTAAGATAATCAATATTTTAACAATAATTATCTGATCGTTGATTGTATATAGATGTTATCAATTGGTCTTGATTTTCCTCACATTTCTTTTACATGAATATATACATATATATATATATATATATATATATATATATATATATAATATACATATACATATACATATACATATACATATACATATACATATACATATAACATATACATATACATAACATATACATATACATATACATATACATATACATATACATATACATATACATATACATATACATATACATATACATATACATATACATATACATATACATATACATATACTGAGTGTATGAAGTGTGAAGCAAAAACTGAAGAATGTCTGAATCAAGAGGAAAGAGATAACCTTAGACCTAATTATATGGATGAAAAGTGCATCGAACTAGATAAGAACCAGTGCATATGGGTATCATCGCAAAATTCTGTATTGAGTCATCGGAGTTTGTTCTGAACTAGATCAGTTTTTCGGCTCAGATTGCCAAGCTTGACCAATCTGTGATTCCATGTATTTTTTATTCGAGTGAAGCCATGAACCAAGATATTTAAAATTATCGACATGCTTCAATTTGTTTCATTGAGAAGTAAAGATTCCACCATCTGATTGATTGTACGACATGTATTCTGACTTCTTATAGTTTACATGAAGACCGATTGTTTCTGCAGTTGTTTCAAGTCTTAGTAGGAGAATTGGGCCTCATTGAAAGTATTGGAGATAAGATCAAGATTGTTAGCAAAATCTACATCAGTGATGTGTTTGGTTGGGTATCGGGAGCTTTGTCGAGGTGTCAGTTTAAATCGGAGGTGATTATCTCTAGCTGCTTCTCTAAGAGCATAATCAAGCACAATGATCAAGAGAAAAGGTGCCAACGTATCTCCATGAAGAATGCCAGCAACTATTTCAAAGAAGTCAGTGTCTCCATCAGGAGTCAATACTTGTGCTTAAGAATCTTTGTAGAGAATTTTGATGGCATTTGTGATCTTTGATGGTATACCGTAAGCTTTTAGCATTTCCATGCGTTTTCCTCTGTGAATTGGGTCGAAAGCTTTGCTAAAGTCAATAAATATCAGCACAGCTGGTAGTTGTTTGCTTTTGAAACCTTCAATCAGCCTTCGGATGGTGAGGATTTGTGCAAGAGTTGACCTCCCTGAGCGAAATCCGTTCTGGTTCTCTCTTAACAAGGGGTCCAGGTGTGGTCTTATTCTATCAAACAGTATCTTGTTCTAGATTTTCCTGCTATTACTGTGAGGAAGATTCCTCGGTAGGTGTCTGTAATGACAAAGTCTTTTTTTTTGGTAAGGTGATGATGGCACTTTTCACCCATGACTCAGGTTTGTCTCCATTAAAAGTTTTGTTGCAAACCTCAAGTAGTTGTTCGTTTAAGGCTCCTGTTTTCCATACTTCTATTGGGATGTTATCGAGACCTGTGACCTTGTTGTTTCTAAAACTTTTGATGCACTTGACCAACTCTCCCATAGTAATTGGATTTGTATTTATGGGAAGAGTTTGATGAATAACATTAACAGTGGGCCTACTTGTTACGTTTGGAGGTTGCCCTAGAAGTTTGATGAAATGGTCCTTTATTGGATGTTGAATTCAGAGTTCGGTAGTTCATAGTTGAGAAAAGGAAAGTTTTTCTGCATTTCAAAAGATGGTTATTAGTATACTTTTCGACCCCATCCTGATGTCCCATTGGGGGACGCGCTCCTTGTGTGTCCAAGCGACGAGCGATGTGGCATGAGTTATTTCTAGAGTTTCTAGTCATTTAGAGTTTTTTGGTTGCTATAGAAGCCTTAGAAAAGAAACGATTCAGGATTAGTGGTTGCAACTCCTACTAACTACCGCGGTTTTCAACAAACTAGAAATGATTGATCCATGTTGTTGACAGTGTCGATCATCAGCCTCATAGATCTGCATATTGAACCAAAGAAATGGTGTGTTGTTACTTGCCTCAATGATGCCCTTGGAAAACCGCTGCCCAGACCAAGGACGCTGCTATTTTTACAAGGCACAGGATACTCGCCTTGCGCCAGAGCTCCTTCCGTGGACAACAGTGGACACCAACGTGAAGACGGGGTTGACGATTGTGAGAGGGAAGCTATGTGGTATGCTATTTAGCATTACGTCCTTTTAAGACGTGCCGGCATCGCACCTTGTCCACTTCTTTACGTCCACCTCTTCAATTAAACACAATACAAACGGTATGGGGCCTGTTATACCTTGCAAATCGTCTTACTAGTCACAGGCGGAATGAAAGTCAGCACAAATGATCAAGTAATACATTTTGAAACTCTGCCAAGATATCTAGGAGTTACTCTTGATCACACATTATCTTTTAAGCAAAATCTAAAAAAAATGCAGCTGAAACAACTAACTGTTGTTGTCTACTTAAAAGACTCGCCGGTAATTACTGGAGCATGATCTTCACAACATCGAGAAGGACAATCCTTTCCTGTTTTTCAATAGCTGAATATTGGTCTTCTGTCTTGTGTCATTCCTGTCACTGTAAGAAACTACATACCTTTTTAAAGGAATGTTTGAGGACAATCAATGGATGCACTAAGTCTACACCATCCCTTTTATTACTGGTTCTTTTTGGCGAAGAGACTGCTGATATTGGAAGGGACAAAAACTGCATCCCCTTTTACGAACCTGTCATGAATGAATCTCATAACCTGCATGATGTATTGTACAATCCAGGACCTGCTGTCCGATTAAAGTCGAAATATCTTTTGTCATCTTGCATACAGGATCTGAATGAAAGGCTAAATGATACAGTGACAGCCAATAGTTTGGCTCAGAATTTTTGGCGTAGCCGATGGAACAACCTCATTTACAAGCTATACAATTTTATTCTGTTACCAACATAATAATCTGCCTTTTCAAGACCTTAAATGAGGCAATTGGGTCCTACTCAACAGCGCTCATTCTAGCTATGATCGCTATGCTAATTTCATGCACAGTATTGGTCTTCGTGATTATCCGTTCTGCATCGGTGGCGATGTACAAACACCTTAATGTACTACTATTTATAACGTGATAAGGATCACAGAAGATATTGGAAATGTTGATAACGACTTTCGTAAAAAGCTTGGCAATAATTTCCCTGGTATTTAGTTTTATAATATTCCACATGCACGTATATAAATAAATAATGAAAAAATAATAAATACATAAAAATACAGATAGACATACACAGACAGACAGACAGACAGACAGAGGCAGAGACAGAGACAGAGAGAGACACAGAGACACAGAGACGGAGAGACGGAGAGACACCGAGACACAGAGACACAGAGAGTCGTAATAAGTATATATATAAACAGGAAAAACAACTGGAGTTTCAAAGAAACCTAATGTCATAACGAACGTTTAGTTGCTTTCCTTGTTCTTATGTACTTATCATAATCAAACTAAATGGGATTCATTTGTTCTGCTGCGGATGTGACTAATATATGTAAGGAAGTCCTATATATTGTTGAGGATTTTATCTTCTTTACTCATACTTTGAACCTGGCTTTAAAAGCATTTTTGTCTGGTGTCCATACAACACTTGTTTATGTTTGGGTGTTACATTTTATCAAAAGAAAACAAATCTCTTTGAATTTGTTTCCATTTGATCAACCAAAAATTAATAAGAATTGAGTTTAAAAACCTTTGGCTAGAACTGTTGTCCAACCATTGTTAGATTTTCACCTGCCCTAGAGCTTCTCACACAACAATTCCACAAACAGCTTGATTCAAAGGTTTTTAAACAGCTTGATTGAAAAGAGACGATTTTAAATGAAAAGCGCCACTTGGTACTACAATGACTACCTTATCTTTTCACTTATTAAAATTTCTGTTTGTAGCTAAAATATATTTGTCTGCAATCCAAATCACAATATTCATGCGGTTTTCCACACCAGCGGAGAAGTGATTTCTTGTCTTAAAATTGAAACCACGATTACAACAACTCCAAAAGATTTAATAATTTTATTTCTGGGTTTCTGTGCAAATTGCGACCCACTTTAACTGTTGCCGTAGTTTTCAAAAGCGATGAAATCACTAGAAATAGCCAGTTAATAAGTAAGTATAGGAAAACTGTCAAACTATTGTTATTGTTCAAGGTCAGAAGGGTTGAAGTGGTTACTTAAACTGAGGAAATGACAAAATCGAAAGCGTCTTGTTGACAACTGAACAGAGGCAAGGTTACAAAACGTTTAGGTTATAGCGAGCTTAATTAATTAACAAGTTAGATGAAGTTATTGCTCTAAAAATAGCAATTGGTGTTAGAGTATCTTCAAAAAAGAAGGCAGAAACTTCTTAAAATGACCCTCAAAAGACGTTGCTTGAATTCTGCCTGGGATAAAATAAACGCAAGTCATTCTGCAACTCAGACTTTAATGGTGGTTTGCACAGGTCTGCCTGCAAGCAACAGTGGAAGCTTAAAAAGCACCATTTATCTGATATTATGCTTAGGTTTAATACCTGTTTTGAAATTCCAGTATAATACAGAAATTAAATTTACAATTAAGAATTTCTATTCCAGGAAATTCCTGACATTGGGTATTCTAAGGGAAATCTTAATATTGTTTTGTTTTTTTAACTTGGCCAAAAACTAATTTTGGTCAATATCTGTGGTGGCCTTCCACGTCTGGCAATCATTCGCTTAAGGCTGATCATAAATTCGTCAAAGGTTTGATCAGGCACAAAATCCAGATACACTGCACGAGAAAGACTGCAGCTATAGACTAAAAAGTGGGTCTTTTCTTCCTTGTTCCCCTCTTTTCTACAAGTGAATGACCCCGCATAAACTAATCTTTTTGTGTTGAGGTGTGCTTACTGAGTTCTTTTGACCCCAAACAGTTTGATTTTTCGACTTCATTAGTGTTTAAAGCATCTTGATGCCGATTTTCCTTTCTTTGATGGCAATTGTTAATGAATCTGATAATCCATGATGTCACTCGTATTGTCTTTCAATATGTGTGTTTCTCGATAATGCTGTCCAATTTGTTTCCCTCTGTAAACGCAGTTGCTAAAATGTTCCTCATTTTCCTTGCTTCTGCTTCGGTTTCCTCACTAGGTGCTGTCACAATGTCTTCAGGCCATTCATCATAGTTTGATAACCCCCATTTAGGCCCTAGTCACCAGCAATCAACGAGCTTGTCTACTGTGCATCCACGGCTGCCTGTATCTGCAGGGTTTTCAATGCAGGCCACATAAGGCCAGGGAGCCTCTTGCTTTGAACGAATTTTGTCAACCTGATTCTTGACAAACTGTTTATACCCCCCATCTCTTCGAATCCAGTGAAGAGCGGTAGTGCTATCTGACCATCCTGCAACTCGATTGACAGGAAATCCTCTCAGTGCTGTGACTGTATTATGCAATGTATCTACAGCCATATGAGATGCGACTAATTCGAGGCGTGAAATTGTTAATCTTCCCTTTGACGAACGGAAATTCGACCCGAGTAAGCTCTGGCTGATTCCAAGATCCTGGAATATGACTGCATATGTAGCAGAACAGCTCCCCTTCTGGCTAGCATCACCAAATGAGTGAGGGTCAATGTGGAGAATGGGAGCTTTGTAGGCAGATATTGTACTTGGGACATCAATTTTAAAGGGAAGCTTTTGTTTCCACCTTATCCATTTCAGTCGTAAGTAGTTTGACAGTACACTATCCCAGGCAAATTTAAGTCCACATGTCTCTCTGAATAACATCTTCCCATACACAAATACCGGTGAGATCAGTCCAAGGGGGTCGTAGATGGATGCTAGAAACTGAAGAACTCCTTGTTTTGTTACTTCTGTATCTTTATTCGTAATATTAACCGATAACTGATCATTTCCCTTATTCCAATCTAACCCTAAAATCGCTTTTTTATCAGCTTTAACGTTCATCTCTTGTTTTGAATATTTCAATTCTTCTGATGCTGAGTCACTGTTATCTTTTTCCAATGTAGGCTCATTAGAGTGCCATTTATGTATCTTAAATATTTGTTTGGTGTTGACTTTGTCTTCTCTAACCTCTTGGGTTGCATTTCCTGCCAGCTGTATGTCGTCTACATAAATGTTATTCCTAATTTCTTCCACTGTCTTTGGATATTCTTGTTGACAGGCATCAAGATGATATTCAACAGTCGCTCCAAGAATAAATGGTGACTGAACTAAACCAAACAATTTACGAGTAAACCGAAATGTTTCTACTTCCTTTGACTGCATATCTTTTGTCCAGTGGAATCTCAGTGCGCCTCGATCAGTTTCTTGTATTCGAATCGGGAGAAAGGCTTGCTTTAGATCTCCTGTCATAGCGATAGGCCTTAGTCTTGTTCGCATGAGAATGTCCCATAGAACGTTTTGTAGAGGAAGTCCGGTCTTGAGGGATTCATTAAGTGAAGGGCTATATTCGTTCGGCCTGGACGAAGCATCATAGACCATTACTAGCTTGGAATGTAAAATTGTTTATCTGATGAATTGTTTGCAGCTGTTTCGATTATACCCTCAGCTAATTGTTCTTGAATCTTCTTGTGACACTCCTTGAAGAGTGTTGGAGTAAGTTTCATCTTGTTTAAGAGATGATTTAACCGGCTTAAACTAAATGCTTTATTGTTATGAAGTTGTAGATGATTATTTTTCTAAATTAGTCCTGTTTCATACCAACCTTGTGAACTGCGTTGCAATTGTTCCCGGAACTCACTGCTGATCACTCGTTGGCGAGTCTTCTAATCCTAAGACGTCCAAACGACAGAGTCGATCACCCACTGTCCACTTCATAACCAGATGATGTAAGTATCCATCCGAATCGTGTATATTCTGCCACAGGCTTACCAGAACTACCGCCTTTTGGTGTAACTTCCATTTTTATCTTGGCATATTCGCTGGCACCCAGTATCATATATATTGGGAACTAACTTTGAGTCGTTATCATTAACCTTAACTCTCTTCAGGTGATTGAATGTCCTGATCATTTTGTTGTAATTTGGATTGGGTATTTTCAGAAGCACATCTTTCTGTACTTTGCTTGCTTCAATATGTAAACTATATTCTCCATTTGTGTTTCCAGTGTCAATACTAGATTTAAAATTTTCGTCATGTACTGTTCATTATCATTTCAATTTGTCTTGGCTCAGTTCTCACTGATTTTGCTCCAATACGTTATATTAAGGTTGCTGAGGCATAACAACTTCCGGCTCCAGGGTCAACTAAAGCACGACATTTTACTCCATTAACAATTTCTACTACTACTACTACTACTACTACAGGGTACGTAACTGATTTTCCACTGGTACAACATAACAGCTGATTTTCTGTTTTCGCAGTACTGCTATTTACAATGTCATTTGTAGAACTACTAGCATTGCTACCAACACGGTCACATACTCGTTTGATACTAAGTATCCGTCTGCGTTCATTAAAGTCTGATACCTTTGTACAGTAACTTGATCAGTGATTATCTTTCTCACAGTAGATGCAGCATTTGGTGATTGGCATTTTCTGGTTAGTACTGAATACCTTGTCAGGTTTTCGATGAACAGTTTTTTCATTNATTAACAATTTCTACTACTACTACTACTACTACTACTACTACTACTACTACTACTACTACTACAGGGTACGTAACTGATTTTCCACTGGTACAACATAACAGCTGATTTTCTGTTTTCGCAGTACTGCTATTTACAATGTCATTTGTAGAACTACTAGCATTGCTACCAACACGGTCACATACTCGTTTGATACTAAGTATCCGTCTGCGTTCATTAAAGTCTGATACCTTTGTACAGTAACTTGATCAGTGATTATCTTTCTCACAGTAGATGCAGCATTTGGTGATTGGCATTTTCTGGTTAGTACTGAATACCTTGTCAGGTTTTCGATGAACAGTTTTTTCATTTGCTGGGTTCCGTTTTGTCCATTTTCGCAAAGTTTCAACAAGATGTGGAAAATCTCACTCCTTCCAATTATTATCCAGTCACACAAGATCCTATCTAATTCCAGGTAAACGATGAAATGTAAATCTCACATAAACATTAATATCTCTTAACTTTCCCATTGTCTCTAATGCTTGAATATGAGTAACAAATTTCTCGTAGAACTCATATACCCAAACAGGATGACTTCCAGGTATGGCTGGCAGCTGGATAATGGCTTGAATGTGTGCATTTACTATCTCATCTGACTGTCCATACTTGGTAGCAAGGATGTTTTTTGCTCTTCAATAATCTTTTCCGTTGAATGGGAAACCATCAACAAGTGGCTTAACACTGGATGCGAGTAGTTCTTTTAAATAAGAGTACTTTGTAGCTGGTTCGATGCTGGCTTTATCAATCTTTGCTTGAAATTGGTTCCAAAATCGAACCCAATTTTGGACGTTTTGCTCTTGATGCTTTTAACTTTACATCTCGTTCACTGTCCAATTTCTCCTCAAATTTCTTACACATTTACAGTTTCATTGTTTCGATTTGTTTTTCTTCCTCGTATGCTCGTTTAAACCGTTGTTCTTCTTTCTCTTTTTCACTTTCTACTTAGTATTTTGAAATCTTGCCTTCAATAGTATTAATACACATCGCCAGTTTGGTAATGGAGTTCTCAAAACTAATCTTTCCCTGAAAATCGGAACACCATATTTGGCAAGAATTGCACTGTTTTTTAGTTCATACAAAGCTTTAACTGAACTCTCCATTGTTTTGACATGTTTCTTAATTTCGCATTCATGTGCTATCTCCAGAATTGTAGATGTCTGCTTGTCAAAGAATGTCAACATCTTCAACTTCTTTGCAATGTTTTTTGTAATTTCCTCCATTGCAGCAGAATAAATATCCTCTCTCAATAATACAGTTAATTGGTTAATATTTCACCGATGTCCTGCAGAATTAACCAAATGTCAGATTTATCCTAGTACAAATTACAATCTTGATATATCCCACAGTCAACTAGGTAATTACATGGTAATATTATCTCATGTTTTAATGATCGCACAATGCTTGTACTCAATTGACTGACCTAATTTCAAACATCATAAACTGTTTCTCCCAAATTAACTGATCAATGTCCTCTCTATTATCATGAACAGTTGCGAGTAAATTATCGAACCTATCTCTCCAAGGGCTCTTATTTTGTGGTGGATCTGATGTGGCACCAACAAATTGACTCACAGTGAAGAAGCAAGAAGACCCCAATTTTGTAATTAAACTTAACTTCTTCTGATCACAGTGCACTAAACTGAAATGTATTTCAGCTTTCTACAAAATTTCCGCCAAAATCACTTCTTTAATACAGCTTGGCTAATGCAATATTGCATCATCCAATTTCTACATTAAAATTCCATACGTAATTATAAAATTATCGTACTGTTGCCTATTCCTAATTGCATCATTTATAAACCGACATGTCCAACGTTACTCTGAAAATAATATTAAGTTCAGGAAATGTCTAATCTCCAACATATCCATGTAAACAAACAGGCTTTAAACTTTGTATCAAACTCACCTGGTAGTGAAAGACATCATAATTAAATAACAATTATGTCATTCATTGTATTTGTATAAGCCTGTGGGTGCACTCCTGCATAAAAAGTGGTACTCATCCTTGTTCCTAAATTCGCTGACAAAGGGGTGTAAATTTGTGTTAATCCTAGGACCTATAATTTTCCAAAGAGGTTTGGTTTTTCCAATAGTCAGAGATTAAGAAAAAATGGTCCTGTACAACGTATCCAAAGAAACGTATATAGCTGACAAGAAATAACTTGTATAAAACACTTGCGATTTAAAGTTAAAGTAGAATGTCAGTGAAAAGGGGGTGAATTTAGAAGTAAAATGTTATTGAAAGGCTACTTTTACCAAACATTTTGAATTAGGATGAGTACCACTTATGCAGGAGTGCACCCCCCTCTGGGTCCTATAATTACTTATTGCGACTTAACATTACTTTTTCAAACCTTTTCAACACTGTGATTACGATTTTAGAGAAAACCTCTTTTCAATCAGGAACCGGTTCTATGTATTCGATGTAAAAACTGGGTGACGTGTTAAAAAAATCTGATACATTCTTATATACTGCTATTATTGCACCTTCGCAACCTCATATACACTGCCATATTAGCTTACGCCATTCATTGATGTGTTAACATCGTCAACGAGCATAAAAATGCAGAAAATGAATTAAATGTCATTGTTGATGGAACCATATCCCATTGCTCTACCTCAACATAAATAGTTGTAGTATACATATAGCGTACATAAACGCTTTGTTAGTGTAGAAAAACAAAAAGACTTTTTAATATAAATGAGAATAATACACCATTGGTTACTCTTTCAAAAAGTACAGTTGTGATTAATATTTTAAGTTACTACTATGTTCAATTGTGAGATGAAATTTTTATTTTGAAACTTTTTTTGGGAAAAGTTTTGTTTCTATCTTTAGTAATTATAGTTTTTTATTACATTACCATTTTTACAAGCCCCTGGTTCTCGATGTCAGTTTCAGTTGAAGACAAGAGCTTGTCATTTGGCGATGGGGGAGAAGCACAACTCCCACCCATCAGATTTCGAGGTAACGGATAAATGAGCGTTCTCCAGATATGCGTTTGAAGTTAAAGGTTATCATAGAAATACGCCTCTCCTGCCTAAACACTGGTTGCTCTTGGGCAATGCATAACAGCCGAATTTCTATGAGAAATTTAAAGGGATTGCACAGAGGTGCCAATCGCTTGAGGTTTTGACTGTAGCGGGAGCTGTGAACGTATTGGAAACTCACTAGAAATTATAACGGAATTAATGGGCGCAGTGGGTATCAAGATAGAAAGGAAGATGGTAAGAAGATCCTTAAATACTACCAACGTCTAAATCTGGTGCTTAAAGACACATTCTGCACCCTGAACCAAGAACAAGAAATAACATACTAAAGGGATGGAGAAATTTTATATTCGCTGAAAGAAGAGATCAATAAAGAGTTAAGAACTGCAAACATAATACCGAAAGAGCATATGTTACACAAAACTGTCAAACGTGCACAAATGTCAAAGTAAAAAAAGAAGTCAATGCTATAAGGAGTGAAGAACCCAAGTCTGAAAGCTGCAGCAAGAAGAAAAGTAAAAAGCTTTCCATGAAAATGTTGACAGGCAGTACATTTCTCAGAAAAAACCAATAAACGACAAGTGGAAAAACATTGAGAAGGTGATTCATAAGGCAGCTGAAGAGATTTGCAGGATAACTAAAGGCGCAAGAAGGACACTTGGTTGTGGAATAGAGCAGTATGAAAAAATCAAACCGAAGAAAGAATTATTTAAGTAAAGCAAAGCTGCTAGAAATGAACCACTGAATAAGAGAAGTAAAAAATGCTTACATTGAGGCGGAGAAAGATACCAAGCAATCAATAACTAAGGGAAAATGGAACGTATGAAATACACTCTGTGAATGACTGGGCACTAAGAATGGAGAAGCTCCATTGTGTAGAACAGCGGAGTAAAGATGTCCTATTAAAAAGCTGTTAGTGAAATTAGTATGGTAAAGAATCAGGATGGGGATATCCTGACAGAAAAAGCAAGCATAAAGAGAGATGAAGATAATTATTCTACATTCTCCTGCAACGAGAGGAATCATCTTACCAAAAAAGCCGGAACAGGAAGACGAATAAGTAATTTGTCCAGGAAAGAGGTAAAGCAGGCTGTAGAAGAGACGAAAAGAGAAAGAGCAGCTGGGCGCTTTATCACCATATCTTAAGTCCTGGCGAAATTGAATTACCACATGTGGCCTTGCCAGAAGTAAACATGCATAACAAAAAAACTCACCTGGTGCAGTCTTTTCTTTAGAAAATAATATCTGGAGCTGACGATGACTGTTTGTGCAAAATATCAGACTGGTACTCACACTTGACGAGTAATTAGTTATTTATTAATTAATAGTGTTAATTGCTCCTGCTCCCACGAGAAAATAGTTATCTAAAGAACGTATTACACTCCATGATTTTTAGGATATAAACCAAGTTCTCGAACAGAATTAATGGTAATATCAAATCGAGTTTGCTGGATTTTTTTACCGGCTTTAGATAGTTTGTAAGAGGATTGAGGCCCTGGGCCCAAAAACTTATTATGAAAGACATAAATGATAAATAAAAGAAATGCCTCTTAATCAACAACAGTTCATTTTTTACATTAATTAATCATGCCTTGTGGATAAAGACAACAATATAATGCAAAATTTGGATGAAAGACAAAAAAGTAAAAAGCAAGAGAGAAAGTTAAAATGTCAAAACCAATGGTATGCTGTTGTGGTAATCACATTTTTTTATTCATGGTAATAGAGATTATTTGGTATAACTGGTGATATTGAGGAGATAAGATGAAAAAAAGTAGGTATATACTCCTCTAAATACAATATTTTGATGTCTTCAATGATCTCATTTTTCAGAGATGTACAAATGTAATGAAAAATTTGGTTAAAGAATGAAAAGTGGTAATATGTTCATCTCGTTCAAAAGCAAAACAGTGCAAATGGAACAAAAAACAGTAGAAAGCAACAAAACATGAAGAATACAATGGAAGTGGTAATAGAACTAATTATTTTAAAAAATTGATCCGAATTGGTATAAAATACTACATGATTCAATATGTGTTATTTTCTATAATAACTCCGAGAAAGGAACATTGACGCCTATCAAAGGTATTTAAATCGTGGTTGCCAGTGGTCGCCAGTTTTGAAATTTTTATAATATTTTTCATTGTGTGGAGTTTTTATTTACAATCATTTTGTTTAGTTTTAACTCAAAACTATCAAGGACAAGAGAGATTAATTAATAGGTATTTGTTCTTCTTGGTTGTTCAAAAGAATTATCTACTAGCCAGAAACTCTACAGACGTATGCAGTCTACAGACCGTAGTTTTGATAAAAAATTTTCAACAACCACTGAAGTTCCGAAGTAGAATGGTGTTTCTGTAACCATGGCATTAAATTGAATAAGTTCTAAATTTTGCTTTCAGAATACATTTTTTATGCGTCAACAACATTCTGTAAAGAGAATTAGTTGCTAATGTATAAACTTTCTAAAGTGTAATTATTAATGTAATTACTATTTTTGTTATTATGTTTGATATGTTTTCTCACAAAGCTTTAGTTCTCATTTGCTTCCGTTGTTATTGCTGTGATTCCAGATAGCTATCTGCCTTCTAAGGAATCACAACCCTTTCACCTGTAGCTTTAATGATCTAAGACCAAGCAATAAGATTCGGGGTGTGTTTTGGGCATGTTCTACATTCATCGTTATTCCAATTTGTTTAACATAGCTTTCAAAGTTTTTCGAGATAGTTCCCAACGCACCCGCGATCACAAGGATAATTTCAATCCTCTTCATTTTCCACATTCGAGCAATCTCATCTCTTAAAGGTCTGTACTTATCAACTTTTTCCTGTTCTTTTTCTAGCACCCTCACATCTCCAGGTATTGCGACATCTATCACTTTCGTCTGTTTCTTATTCGTATCTATTACAATGATGTCTTGTTTTCTTGCAGTCACTTTTCTATCACATTGTATTACAAAATCCCACATTATTTTACATGAGTCATTCTCCATCACTCCCTGTGGTTCGTGTTCATACCATTTCATTGTTGCTTCAGGATCAAACTTTTTACATAATTTCCAGTGTATATATTTGCAAACGGTGTTGTGGCGCTTTAGATATTCTTTTCTTGCCAATACAGTACACTCACTAATTATATGGTAAACAGTTTCATTTCTCTCACTACACATCCTGCACAAAGATGATTCTTCTTCTTATTCTTCTTCTTCTTCTTCTTATTATTATTNTTCTTGCAGTCACTTTTCTATCACATTGTATTACAAAATCCCACATTGTTTTACATGAGTCATTCTCCATCACTCCCTGGGGTTCGTGTTCATACCATTTCATTGTTGCTTCAGGATCAAACTTTTTACATAATTTCCAGTGTATATATTTGCAAACGGTGTTGTGGCGCTTTAGATATTCTTTTCTTGCCAATACAGTACACTCACTAATTATATGGTAAACAGTTTCATTTCTCTCACTACACATCCTGCACAAAGATGATTCTTCTTCTTCTTCTTCTTCTTCTTCTTCTTATTATTATTATTATTATTATTATTATTATTATGGTACATGTTACGCACCAATGAATTAACATTTGGAATTAATGTCCAAGATATCGGGTCAGATTTAGTTTCCTTAGATATCAAGGACCTCCAATCTTTAGTTTCTTTGGTGTTGTACAAAGGTTTCTATGACTATTGGGATGACTGTCACCCTCATACTCTACACCTTCTCTATCTGTCGTACAAGGTCATAATTTTTATATAATTATTATCATCATCATTATTTCCCATGTTGTGTAAGCATTACTTTTATCTTTATTCAAGTCCAAAGCAAATTGTAACATATGACACTTCAACAATATTTATTGAGTTGTTTAATGTGTGAAACTGTAGCAATATAGTGTTGTTAAGAGATAATTATAGGACTTCCAGTACAAACATTGACATATTGTATATAACTTAAATGTATACATTGTTACGAGTGAGGGACCCAGTATGAACATTGAATAATAACTTTTAAAAGCTGTTTAGATTTTTATTCACTGAACCAAAGAAAAAGCTAAAATAGTTTTTTTTCATCATACAATCAAAGTTCTTTCTCTAAAGAAATTAACTTAGGTTTATCTTTATTTGCTCAATACAGTTAAGCAAATTTAAGATTTCAGGGGCTAATCAGTCTTTATTTATCTACAATATATATATTCTATGTATAAATATATTCTATGTATATATATGTAATAGAAACACCTTATTGCGACTCCACCTTTTTCACACCTTTTCCCCTAGAGCCACACAACGTCTTCTATTCTAAGCTTAACATGCGTAGTCTAGAAAAGAATATTTCAAACTGAGACCACATGGCTGCCTTAATTTTAACTCGTGAATATTATCATTAAACGGAAAGATATTATATGCATTAGTCAATTACGAGAAAGAAACAAGAAACGCTCAAAGCTTTTAAGTCATATACATCTATATTCATATTAATATATATTAATATATATATTAATATTCTATGTATATATATAGATATAATATAATACTAATTTTTAGTGGCTGTATTATTCCAGGACGTCATCATCAATCGCTTCCTCCGCCAAGTGCCGACTACGAAACCGAATGGCAAAACTTTCTCCACTCCTCTCTGTTGCGTGTTAGTTAGTTGGTGTAGACTGGAAAGAGATGGACAGATAAGTTATGTCCAATCTCTCGTTATCTACGTAACGTCATTTCAGCCTTCCCCGTGATCATTATCCGACGACGATTCTTCAGGTCGCACTTTGGAAAAGCTGTTGTTGGTGTTTCGTTTAGTGTGTCCAAAAAGACGTCGATTTCTTTCTTTGACGACATTGGAGATGCGTTTGAGGTGTGTTGTCTGGAGTAGGCTTGCAATCGGGATTTTGATTGCAGGACAACTGCAACTTTAATATGTTTATTCAGGCATACTATTGGAACGTGAGAGCCAATATAAGCAATTGCATTAGCATTGGTTGTATTTTGTCGGATTTCCCATCTAATTCTCATCGGTTATCTTTAGCAACTAGCAAACCAAATGAACCGATACTAGCATTACAAGTAAATTGACTGTTATTTGCTTTTCTTAACTGTTGCTTTGGATGTATTTTTTTACTTGGCATTTACATGGTCATTTTCTTATTTTTTCTATTATAAGTTCTTTATAAACAAAAGGCGTCCACTTCATTTTAATCGGAACACTTCATACTTCATTAAGGTGACACTTTCTTAATGAGTATATTTTATTCCTACATAAACTTAGTATTAGACCATTTTGTATTTTAGTTGCTGAAGATATTAGGACAAAGGTGGTTGATAAGTATTACATAAAAATTGATAATACAGCTCCTGACGCTGGCTTGTGCTCCAACTAAAACTTTTTCCTCGTCTCAGTTGAAGGCTTAATGGAGTTTTAATAACTTTAGATAGTGTTCGCCTAATATTATTTTTCAGTTTGCAGTTAAAAAGAATTATCAAGGAAAATCTACCAAAGGAAATTTACAAAAACCAAGAGACAAGTTCATAAATTACTCACAGAAGATCAACATGGTGTTACTTCGTTTGTTTATAATTAGTAATATATAATCAGTAATATATAATATATAATTAGAACCATAAAATTCTCCTGGATACAAATTTGGGACTTTTGTTTATCGATTGATGAGGGATTTTTATTTTTTTGCCAAAATGCGTAAAAGTTAGTGTGTGGTGGTGGTGGTGGTATGGGGGTGTACATACATGGACTCAGTGTAACCATTAATGTAGGATATTTATCATGTTGTAAGTCTATGCTTTTTCTGAGCTCCATTTTGAGAGATGCTTCTCCCATCATAAGGCTGAACCTGACCATGGGAGAAGTATCTCTCGAAAAGTAGCTCAGAAAAAGCAAACGACTCACGATCTAATATTTATTTATCCATAGTCTAATCGTCATTCTTCACAATTCTTCTTTCAAATATGTTAACGTCTTCACGTAAAACTATTTGCAAATCATCCGTTTAGAAAGAAACCTCTTGGTAAAAGATATCCTTCCATTTAATATAGATAAATCTGATATTAAACGTCATATTGACAGAGGAACATTTCTGACGTCCTTTAATGGCCACGGTAGTGATGCTCCAACTCATGAGTGACTAATTTTTTATTTTATTATCGTACCATTCACTCGAGCATTATCACCTGTAAGGAAATTATAGCCGCATTTTTCATTGACATTTGCACTGCTAAACAGAAATTAACTGACTATAACTCTATTTTTCCTGTTCCTCGGTTTGCAGATGCCGGAAAAAATTTGTGAGAACGCGATGCTCATGAGCCTCTTTTAATTCCTTTCAGTGTCCATTTTAGCATGTCTTTTAACTGGCATACTGTAAACTGCGCTGTTATTTCGTTACCAGTTCAATTGTACATAGGAACTACATGCAATGTTGTTTCTTTTTTATAAAATAACGTTCTTGGTGAATTTTTCAAAATTCCAGACTTGTTTGGGTGATATCTAACTTTGATTTCATTTTCGTTTTCAAAACTTTCGGAAATATTGTGCCTTAAAGCCCTTGTGTTTAGGTCGCTGTTGTTTTATTACCAACAATAAAAACAAATCTGTTTCTCTTTATTCCTGCATGAGGGAACTGAAGAAATCTGCTAGTAAAGAATACACTGCACTATTGATGACTTGTTTCTCAAATTTTACTTTTTCATTTTACTTTTCTTCTCTTTAATACAAATTTACTAAGAATGAAGGCTTGCAATTTTCCCAGCAAGATGCTGCAACCACGGATAAAAAGCAATCAGATTACTACTATTGTGAGAATTACTTAAAAAAAGAAATACCTTGAAAGTTTACTTAATGTGGCTAAGTTTACTTTTATGAAAATAAAGAAATTGATCTGAGGTACTACGCAAAATATTCCGTTTTAACATTTCTAAAGGTTTGACTAAATGGTCGTAAGAAGCATAATTTCATAATTACAACGGTATTTTTTTACTAAGTTAAGTGAGATTACATTGATATGGGTAGCATTTAATGATATTATTTGCCTGGGAGGGGTTATTTCTATAAATATTGTGCAATTTAACCTATATAGTTACTGGCATTATTGAGGTATTTTTAAGTTTTGATAAGACCTGTTTGCAACAAATTTACTTTCTATTCTAGCATCCACCCTCTTTTATGTAGGTCAGTTCAGAGTGCTGAAACCACAAGCAGCAATAAGTTCCTCTTTTAAGGCATTCAAATAAAAGAGTCGTGGTACAGAACCGAAATATCTTTAATGAAATACAAAATTGTCGACTGACAGATGTTTTGCTGGTATTTTTATGGACCAGGATGCCAGAACGAGAAAATGACTCTGATCTCATTACGAGCACAAAAATAGAAAAAAATGAATCTATGTTATTCGATAGCTTTAAACAACTAATCTAAACCACCAAAGGAGTTTGAAGCTATGTACAACAACTGTGTCATCAGTGTTGCTTCTCAGTATTACTGTTTGTGGAATATCATCACGTCAACAAGAAATTCAAACCATTAGTTAAATTTATTTCAATAAAAAAGAGGTATGGTAAGGTTTGATTATTTTATTGAAATATTTGATTGGCAAAATCCATCCTCACCAGATTACAAGTTCTAATTTATACACAAGGTGTGATGCATATACTATCTTGCTGTTTATCCTCAATTCGCGGCGGAAAGGTTTTGAGTTATAATCCGCTTTGAACATTGGTATTAACAAAACTAACAACAAGATTCCAACATTTTCACTAAAATCTCTTAGAAGAAAGCAAGATAAGAAGTTAGAGTTGACTTGAAACTTGAAAACGTTCATTTCCTACAGTAAATGAAAGTGCTCAGACGCAAAAGAGTAGCAAGACATTGCTGTACGAAGAAGCAAACCACATTCAGAGAAAGATTTATTAAACAAAGAGTAATTTCATAAGCGGACAAAGGTCCCGTAGTTATAATGGCTGCAACTATGATTTTTTGTCTTACTTGCGGGCAGATGAAGTAAAATCGAACTTGATACAGATGGTGGAACCATAGAAAAAGTCTCAGGTTTCATCTATCTTCGATCTTAAAACACAACCATTGGTAATAGTAACAGAAAAATCAAACCAAGAATAGGCTTTCCTTTCGGGATAAAGTTCCTAAATTGTTATGTACAGGACTCATCTACTGTTTCAAAATTAGTAGCTGCAATGCTACGTATTACGCCAACTCTATCAGCCATTTTGAGGCCCAAGTATGTGAACCTTTAGGAATTTCCGCCCTCACTGGAAAGAGCCTGGGGCTTAGTAACCATCCTTTGGCTATAAAACAATACTATTTTGTGTTTTCTGAACTGTCTTCCATTTCATTTGAAAATTCTTGTATCTTCAAGGTGAAAGCAATGACTTCAACGAACTCTTAAGAGAAGTCCTTAATAGACCGGGACCACTCATGCTTGAACAAAACAATGAAAATCGATGCCTATTGATCGTTTTTAGACTGAGTGATTTATTAATAACCACTAGTATCTAGCCTATCGGAAACACATTTTTATAATTCATATCATTCAATTGATTGTGTAAAAATATCTTTTATGGTTGTAAAAATTGATCATTGCGACCATTCTCAGGGAAACGATGGAAAGCATAATATTAGAGAAAATAATTTGAAAGTACCCCTGAATTTCGTTTGTTGTTTTTTATCAACTCAAGCAAGAAAACGCATGCTAAGCTGTTTTTCTACCATTCCGCCAATACTGCTGCTAAGTTGAATGGTGGAATTGTGTACGTTAAATTTGGAGCTATTTTATTAAGTACTAGCTGATCGACCAGACCTCTGAATGACCTCTGTAATAGACGCCTTTAATATCAGGATTCCTCTGTATTGTTTAGCGTATTTCAAAATATATGAACTCTTGAAAAAAAAATAGAGCATTATATCTGAAAAAACTTTGTCGTCATGCAATGCATAATGGGTATTTTTATTATTCACTTTAAATACTTGAAGATAAGACCTGGATTCCGGTACATGTTAGTTGGCAAGTTGCGAGATGGGCTAAGGTTGTTTTTTCTGACACGATTGTGTGATAGTGTTTTACAACTCAATTACACACAAGTATACACACACATAGTTATATGTGGGTTTTGTGTATATGATTGTGAACAATAAAATTTTCTGTCATGTTCAGACTAAAGATGTATAAATCTGTAATCCACTCAGTACTTTAGTAGCGTTGGTAAGCATGAACATTTAAGCATTTAGTCATATTTAGTTATATTCAGAATCTAACACTTCGAAAAAGATCACTAAAGAAGAAACTACAAAAATAGGGATGCTTGTCATCGTCCATCTGAATATGTGGAAAAAAGAAGCTAAATATAGAATAAAAGAACTTATAGTCTTTCCGTTTACGGGAAAAGGAATAGCAACAGACCAACAGAAAGGTCGCAAGACTGTTTAAAGATAATGATAATGGCAAGGGGCATAAATATATAATATATTATATATATATATATTATATAAAACACATTAAACAGAAAAAAGTAGTGAAAGCAACTGTATTACACGCTAACCCCATAATATTGACGAAAAGTAGTACGAATGAAATGGTATCAGACAAGACTTGAAGTAGTTATTGTCATTATCGTCATCATCATTATTAATATTATCATCACCATCATGAGTACAATGGAGTAGTTAAAATTCTTTGTATTTTTTATTTTCCACCTAAATTTGTAACAAGTAAATATAGGTTACAATACTTATAAAAATAATACAAAAACAAAAATAACAAATAATAATAAATTCTGAAGGAGGTTAAAAACGTTTAAACTTTTATTTATCTGTTGATGAAAATATATGTTTTATAAATATTTTAATAGCTATAAAAACTAATTAAAATATAAACGCCAGTAAAAATAATTGCATTTTACTTAGACTTCTCTTATTTTTTATGTGGCAAAGAAATTTTAAAAGCAGCAACATAACATTTACTACGCATTTCGGAGCCCTTACAATTTCTTAAAATGGAAATTAATACATTTTCTTAAATAGATGTTTATTTCTTGCTAATTAAAAATTTATCTCCAAAGCTAATCCTTATTCCGTAAATAAATAGTTTGTTATGGCTAGTACATCAGCTGAAAAAGATAAAGTTCCACACCTGTCAGCCATGTTCCTGTAGTCTTTATTCGATAGAGTTAAGCTTTTCTCTAGATTTAACTTTCACCTAGCAAAAACATTGATATTTATAGAACCCTAGCCAAAACTAACTTTGTGTTATAACAAAAATGAAGAAAACGATTTAATGTCATTAATTTTGTACAATGAAAACACTGTACAACATTATATCCTATGATGCTTTGAAAATAGAAAACCCTATGAACAGCAAATAATTCCCATTTTTCACTGAGTATCACAATTTCTTTGGAAAACACACTAATAGCCCACAGGGGAAGAAATCTCAAAGAGACATCAGCTGTAGCAAACCAATCAATAATGATATCAAGGTATGATTTATTATTATGTGTGATTTATTATTATGTGTGATTTATTATTATTTGTTATCATGCAAAAGGTATTGAAGGTGTGAATACATTAATTATGAACATTCCTTTAAAATACCTGCATGATAACCGCATAAATCACATTAACCACATTAACTACATTAACCACATTATCCACATCATCCACTTGAGCCACTTGAGCCACATTACCAAAATAACCACTATAACCACATTACCATCATACCACATTACCACCATAACCACATTACCATCATACCACATTATCACCATAACCACATTATCACCATAACCACATCAAGTGGATTAACATTTTAAGAGAGAAATATACATACATATCACCATTACACCATCCGTGTACTTTGCTTTTGGGTCACTGAAGATATACATCATAGAGGAAGAATAATGATGTAGAAGTTGTTGTTTTTGTGACTACTGCTGATGATGTTAATGACAAACCTGCTGCTTCTCATGATGATGATAATGATGCTGGTGATGGTGATGACCATGAGCAGTCTGTTATAACAGTAAAGAACAATTTGCAGAGAATGGTTGAAAGAACATTGGGCTCTTTGATGACTCTATATTTCCAAACACTCCCAAGAAAAACCATATTGTTTTCCAATATAGGTCTTATAGCAAGGACATCTGAAGTAACTAGAAACACAGTAGTAGGAGTAGTAGTGGTGGTAGTAGTACTAGTAGTAGTGGTGGTGGAAGTAGTAGTGGTGGTGGAAGTAGTAGAGGAGTAGTGGTGGTGGAAGTAGTAGTAATAGTATGTTAATGTTCTATACGCCATTAGTTGACATACTACTTTTGTCTGAGTCAGGTGTAAACCTTTTTGATCCCATTGAGAGTAATTCCTCCACTAAATAAATTTCTGTGACAACAAAAACCGGAAAAAAGGTAATGTATCTAGTACGTATCTAGCTCCTTCAGTATGACAATCATTATTTTAAGAGTTATCATCAGAATGCCACTTTTAATACAAATTAATGGAAAAACTAAGTTAAGTTGTCGACATTTTATCATACTTTTTGACGTGTATATAGCTAGTTTATTTTCAAACTAATTATTTGAAGTTTTTTTAATAATACTATAGCTGAGGTCAAAGAAATATTTCTTTTTATTGTGACTCCTCATTCTACCTCTCTTGGCGTTCTGATAACTGGTTCAGAAACATGTATGCGCCTCAATACTTGGTCAATTTCTCTACAATACTCAAGACAATGCTTTGTGAGAAGGCATTTTTAATAACATGTGTTAATCCTCATACCTTGTTTTTATTAGTTTAAAGGAAAATAAAAGCAACAAATAATTGGTGTTAAACAACAAATCATGAAGGGGTGTGAGAGCAATAAGGTACAGTGATCCTATTAGGTGAAAATTTGTTCAATGACTTGTTGGTATCGATACAGGATATTCCGGCAGAAAGGGTATGAATAAATATTTCTGAGTTTCAGAGGGCAACGATCACTGTACTCGCAACCCTATAAAGTGATTAGTGTCACTATTTTACGTAAACCAGAATATTTCAGAGATGATTTTACCACAAAATTTGCGGAAACAAAATTGTTTATATTCTATAACAATAAGGGATAAAGTTCTGAATTTGAAAGTAAAGTTTAAGCAAATATTACAACTTTGCACAAATTACACACTGAAACCTCCATTAACTTGTTGTAAAGAGCACAAAGCCAGAAACCAGCAGAATTAAAAAATGTTCGCTTTTGATGCATTTGAGGCTGAGATTGTTTAAACGTACTTTCTTCTTAGTCAAAAACTTATTTATATTTCAAAATTTAGGATAATTAATTATTAATAAATTCTTTATTTGTTTTCTTATTTACCACTGTCTATCTTTTCTGTTTTCATTCTATAACAATTGTTTTCTTCTGGTGTAAGCAACTAGATAAACAAGACAAACACCCCACTGGGTAACTTATAAACTATTGAATGGTGACTTTCAAATCTCATACATGAAAAAATAAATCTAAATTGTACAAGGCTTAGGGAGTTAGAAAGAAACCACTTTTGTTCTTCTGCTAGACAGGCTGATTCATAAGATCATGTACAGTGAAAAAGAAAATAATGTACCAATTGAGTTTGAGCTTGTGTATATGGGTAACGCCAGAATACAGGATTTTTATATAACATGTACCCACAGAAAAAATTTACGTGTCATTTTGTAACTACTTCAACCTACGTCAAATGGGAGCAGACTTTGTAAATAATGGAATCTTCCTCCTGTTACCTCAATCGAAGATACAGTACGACCGTCAGTCTGTTCACCACCGAGTTAATCTCTCAGACTAAGTTGAGGATCTCAACGTGTATTTTAATGAGAGAAAAAACCAATGCGATTTCTTGTTCCCTCGGTTATAGGCAAAGATTGAGCGCAACTTATGATAACGTTGTTCAGATTAGTCTAAAATCAGGAATGGGTTCTTTATCCTTTTTTATGCTACATGATTAATAATTTTATGTCCTTAACTTAAATTAAGCGCATTTAAACCAAAATCATTAAAGTTATTTGGTTTTTATCGAGAAAACTAGTCCTTGTCAACTCTGTAAAATTATTCTCTACAAAGAAAATAAGACAGAGAAAAAGTTTTTAAGTGTAATCACCATTTCATAAAGATTAAGCATGAGCAAGCAGCGCAAATTAATTCCAAACTTGGGTTTAGTAAGTTTCTAAAACAAGGATTCTAGAAGCTAATTCAATTTCAAGATACGCCTGACATTTAGACATAGCTTGTTTGTCGAATATACAGTTCATTATTTATCATGTATTATAAACAATTAGCGGGATCAAATCATTTGTCAAAAAGTAACACCTATAATTTATTGTTTATCTTTGCTTAATGGACATAGCTCTAATGCTAAAGTATGAGTCTTTTCAAAATCAACAGAGAAAAGATGTTAATTTTAATTTATTGACTGTAACAACCGGTGCTAATGTAGCATAGGGAAAGACATACTAGTTAGCTGAAAACCTCAAGACATCAAAGGTTTTAAAATGAAATGATCGGGTACAGGATAGTGTCAGTCAGTTCATATTATTTAGATGTTAGCTGCCACTACTGACGGTGATAGCCATATGTAGACAGAGCAAATTAACACGCTTTGTTCTTGGGTGTCAGAAATGGGTGAGTTGAGGCGCAGCTTTCTGAAAGCTGCACAAGTTGCTAGATGCTGAATGAATTTAGACACATCATTAATTAATAGGTATTAAAATGTCTTCACATTCGGTTAAACAAATATATTAACATATGCATTAATATATATATTAATATATATATTAATATATTAATATATTATTTAACGATAAATTTCGATGTTCAGACAATAGAGGTTCGGATAACCAAGGTTCGTATAATTTTGTTTGCACTGTTACACAAACTTCGAGCACATTCTGCATTTCCAGTTTGCATGATCAAAGAGAAATTATATTGAAAACAGACAAATCAATATTGAAAACGATATTGAAAACCCACAATGGCTTTTTGCCATCGCTCTATGTGATTCTGCGTCACTGTAAAAGCCGTATTAGATAAAGTATGTACATGTTACACTCCTTGATCATNATATATTAATATATTATTTAACGATAAATTTCGATGTTCAGACAATAGAGGTTCGGATAACCAAGGTTCGTATAATTTTGTTTGCACTGTTACACAAACGTCGAGCACATTCTGCATTTCCAGTTTGCATGATCAAAGAGAAATTATATTGAAAACAGACAAATCAATATTGAAAACGATATTGAAAACCCACAATGGCTTTTTGCCATCGCTCTATGTGATTCTGCGTCACTGTAAAAACCGTATTAGATAAAGTATGTACATGTTAAACTCCTTGATCATCTTCATGAGTGGCTCAAAGATTAGAGGACAAAATCTTGTTCCTTTCCTATCATATTCTTTCCAATTGTATAGCGTATTACCACAAATTGAGTGCAAAGTATGACAGAATTTTATGTCATATTTGTTTTTGGTGACTGTTTTATGATCATCCACCAGCACCTCGTGTAAAGGGATCGAAACGTTACTTAATTGCCCTTGCTTTTTTCTTGTTGATGTTTTTGTTTTTCCTTCTTGTTGTTGTTATAACGCTGTTTTTGTTTTTCTTTTTCTTATAACAGTATATTACTTTGCTTCAGAAATAAAACACAGAAATTCCAAAATGCTGTAACTCAGTTACTATTACGGCTTAAAACCAAATAGTATATTTAAACACATTTGATGGATTTTTTTTTATGTTCTTGTTCTGATTGAATCCAGATACAAAGGCCCATTTTTATTGCCCAAAAATTAATATATTTAACTACCTATAAAATCTTCAAAAATTAAACTTTGATCTGCCATATGTTTCCTTAGTGTAAGATTACTGTACGATTGGGACTAAACCATTTACGTTCAAGAATTGTTCGATTGCAAAATACGATGTAACAGCATTCTCAAGGCCGCTGTTCCTGATAGCCATGAGAAAACGGAGAACGTATCCAAAAGATGAATATTTTCCCATGGACCCATGACTTCCATATTTTAGCTCCAGTTTGCATGTGCATTTCCATTGTTAAAAACGTTGGTGGTTAGATTGTTGCCTATTATAACTTTCTAATTAACTTATCATGTTCATTATTTCATCTTCATTTTCATTTCTTTTATCCAACGTTGTTGGTCATCAAAGTTAGCCTTTAATTTATTCAGTAACCATTAACAGCTTTTATATAATATGATAAAGCAAGTTTTAAAAGAATAACACAAACTGAATAAAGCTTTGACAGTTGAAACCATTACACATTGGGTAATATTGAGTACAATGAAGTATTTTAACTTTTTGATAAATTTTCATTCTTATTTCAAACCTTTAACGCCTGTGCTTGCTAGTGGTGAGTCTGATAAGACGTCTCAGTCTTGTTTCAATTTTTCATCCCAAATAATCTTCCAGCTATTGTGGCCTTTAATTCAGCCTGGAGTTGTTACACTGAAACTGGTGTCTACAGTATAACAACTCTTACACAGCATCGTTGCATAATATCAACATCTTAACTCCAGCCTCTCTTTAAACCTTATGTTTCAAAATGAGTTAAGACCGATCAAACAAGTGAAAGCGAAATGTTAAAATAGTGTTTCATAACAAGGTTCAAAGGGTACTCAAAAGTAAAAGGTACAGAAAAGAAAGGAGAGGGAGGTTAAGTGCAATATCCAGCTCCAAGGTATTCGTTATCAAGAACCTTAAACCGATTAAGATCCTAGTCACCATAGACAAAAGAAGAAGGAAGAGAATTCTTGGGGGTAGAATTGAAGGCAAAAATGTACTGTCCATTTATAAGAGAAGAAAATGTATAAATCAGGAAATAGGCGTCCACACAAGTATGGAGCGTGTTCGAGCGAGCAAACCTGCAAATATTAATCACGTGTTAATATTAATAATAATTGTGTAGTACATTTGTTCATATCTGGTATTATATAAAAATTTGAACAGCTTCAAGGCTCTGGCAATTCCACTTATTCTCCAACATATTCTATTATTAATGCTATTATTACTACTCACCATATTACTCAATATTACTTAATATGACTACTACTGCCTTACTATAGTACTCTTTCCCAAAACAACTGCAGTAGTATAGCGTTCTCACTCGTTTCGTTCACTCGAACAATGATAATGTTATGAAAATTTCGAAAAAGAACTTTTATCAAATCCGTTAATAAACAATTCAGTTACAGTGTACACTAGCTTTTTACCTTATCTACTCAGAAAAAACTTACGACTTAAGACATGATAAACCTCTTACCTCTATGGCTTCGTCTGAATCTATAAATTTCAGAATTTTCAAGATTATTTATTTTTTGTTTCAATGCTCTATTTGTACTCAATCATTTTTTTAATTTAGTCATCCTTTTTTTCAGTCATATATCTTTTTTTAATTTTCACGGAACAAATATCGGTAACAGCGTCTGAAAAATTTAGATTATTCGTCGTTAGGATATTGGACTAATTATCCTATTTCGAAAAAGCCCCTTCGATTACAGAAACCTTAAACACTCAAAGAAATCCACAACACCTTGTATAGACAGCGATTTTTAGCCTAAAAAGGAAAGGATGCCAAATGCGCTTACGTGAAAGCCATGAGGAAACTATAGGATCGGGTCCAGTTACTGTCCTAATTTTCAATCGGTAATTGGAATGTAAGAACCATGAACGAGGCTGAAACACTCGCCATGGTTGCTAGGAAGTTGTAGAAAGTCCAGATTTAGATACTGGGGCTCCGTGAGAGCAGATGAACTGGTTCTGGCAAGACCAAGCTCCCTACCGGTAAGACTATACAGTATTCAGGCCAAGATGATGCCGTTTACATGTGGGAGGTCCCCATTTTAATGTCAAGAAGTGCCGCTGTATCATTTGTCGATTAGTCGCCAGTCAGCGAGGATCATAAAAGCAAGATTCTACTCCAGCCATATAAAGCTGTGTCATTCCTGCATACCCAACAACCAACAAGGCTTACGAAACGGATGAAGACAACTAATATGAATTCCTAACTGAGACAGTGGAGAAAACGCATAGACACGACATTCTAGTCGTAACGGGGGGTTTTTAATGCAAAGGTTGGCAGCCACCTAGAATTGGAGAATGAAATGACGTACAGCCAAGGTCTGGGAGAACGGGGTGAGAATTGTAAAAGGTTCTGTAAGTTCTTCTCCGTTAATAAGGTAATCATTACAAGAAACCTTTTCACACACAAGACGATTCATAGGCTGATTTAAGTGTTGACGTGCTGGCGTAAGGTGGCAACACAAGGAACCAGATCGACTACACGCTTATCAGAAGACAGTTCGCGTCGTCGGTCCAAGACATCAGAGTTTGCAGAGGTGCATACGTAGGTATCTACTATTATGTAGTGAAAATAATTATTAGACTAAAACTGAAGAGCCAACCAAAGGTCAAGCAATGCCGGATATAGTACAGGACCGGTAAGCTGAAGAAGAAGGAAATTAAGAGATCCTTTTGCTTGACACTATGCAGAAGAAGAACGTAAAATGGAAGCACCAGAACCACGTAAAGACAGCAATACTTTCAATGGTCCGAATAACAGATATAGAAAAAGCATACAGCGACACCCCTTAAGGGGTGCATTGGCACAAGATAAATAATTCCAAACCTTGGATTAACCAGAATGTCTGGCAACTGATTAAAAAGAGGAAAGAGATATTCTTTCAAGATTGGCTCAAGAAGGGATACAGGAAAGAATACAGAGAAAAGGGTAAAGAGGTGCAGAAACAGATTAAAAGGGTCAAGAGAGAGTGGCTGGAAAGCACTGCACAGGAAGCTAAAGAAGCAGCAAAGTGTCAGCACAAAAAGAAGTTGTACGTTCTCACTAGATTTCTAAGCAATGAAAGAGCAAAACAAAGTGCAAAAAATATTAGATAACAACAGTGGCATCATCACCAACAATGAAGAGAGGAAAGAAAACTGGAAGGACCATTTCAATGAAATCCTAAATACCCAAGCCAAGAAAGCCCGTAACAGAGGAGGACACAGTAGAGCATGGAATTGCTAAAATCATAATATACCCACTCACACTAACAGAAATCCGAGACGCCATAAGAAAACAAAAGAATGGCACAGGGCCTGGGAAGACTCAATACAGACAGAAATACAGAATGCTGCATTGACTTTTAAGTAAAAAAAATAAAACAAGTCTCAGACGAAGTCTACAGAAAAGATAAGACATCAAGACGATAGAAGAGAAACCCTATAGTCAAACTGCTTGACAAAAAAGAGACCTAAAGAACTGCAAGAACTGGTAAGGTATTATTCTGCTTTCCTTCATGAGTAAAATTACGGGGGAGATACTGCTTACCAAGATGAATTGCGGGATGGACAGAAGGGTAAGAAAGAAAGAAGGTTGGCTACAGAATGTAAAGTTTATTAAACAGTTAAATAAATAGCAAGAAACACTGTAAATCAAATTTGTCTATTTTGAAAAATCACTCGATTCAGTTAATAGGGAGAGTCTTTGAACCATAATGAAGAGGTACAGAATAGCAGAGAAGATCACTGTAGTAGTGAAAGCCTTATACGATAATTTTGAATGCTCAGTGATTGATGAAGGAAACACCACAGACTTGTTTAAGATAAAGACTGGGATGAAATAGGGGTGCAACATGTCTGGCTTTCTGTTTTTGCTTACTATTGGCCGAAATATGAGAACGACAGTGGGAGCCAGAGAGAATGGCATCAAGTAGAAATTGACAACGAAAATTGATGACGTCAATTTCCCTAATAATGTTGTACTACTGTCATCAATAAAACAGCGCAAGTGAAGGAATAGAAAAATGGGATAAAAGAACTATTTGATGAAAAGGTTGTTGATAAACGTGCAAATGAAATTTAAAGGTTTTAACTGGATTAATTGGATAAATGATGTTTAAATTAGCTACCAAAACTTGTCAGCTAAAGACTCTGGCCATGAATATATACCCACTATTCATTGTTAATTGTGTCTGCTGTGTATAGGTGGTTAAAACGTTACACAATAATATTAGTAACCAATGACCTGATCAAAGCAGTAACTGATTTTGTAGGTAGAAAATTGATATTATAATAATCTAGCAATAACAACACAACAATAAAGAAAGAATCTTTGTGGAAGAGAAAAAAAATCAAAGAATCCATTATTGAATTACCTAGACAACTTAGCATACTGGAGGTATATAAATATGCTGAGATAAAAAGAAAGTATAGAATAAGACGTAAAGCGCTTGGTGTCTTGATTAAGGAGTTGAAACAATGTCTCAATGCTAAAAGAGTTAAACTTAAACTATATAAACAAAGAATTGAACAATATAGAATCAAGGGTTTGTTTAGCCAGGACCAGAAGAAGGTATACCAAGAACGTAACGGAGAAGAGAAAGCACATAATGCTGTACCAAAGGCTGAAGAGAGTAAAGAATCCTGGTCTAACATTTGGTCACAAAGGGGGAGCCACGAGAGTGATGCGGAATGGGTAAGAGAGCTAAGAGAAGAAAAGGAGAATGCCAGCAAGAGCCCTCTGTAGAATTAGTTAAAGGGAAATGTAGAAGACTCTCAAATTAGAAAGCACCAGGTCCTTACTTTGTTCAGGGGTATTGGCTAAAAATATTAACATTTTTTTTTGCTAGTGCATTGTCTCTCAAATGAACGATCTGATAAATAATGGTATAAAGTCTCCTTATGGTTGACAAAAGGCAGAGCCCTTCTATGCTAAAAAGATAAAGCAAAAGGAAACAAATTAGGTGACTATTTCGTGCTTACCACTTATGTAGAATTTATTAACTGACATCATATCAGACGTAATTTACAAGTACCTTGATGAAAACAATGTTTTACCCAATCAACAGGAAGGTTGTAAACGCAAATCTAGGGGAAAGAAAGATCAACTGTTAATTGCTGAAGCCATATTAGCGGGCAGCAAAAGAAAACATAAGAAACTAGCCATAGCATGGGTGGACCACAAGAAAGTCTATGAAATGATCCCACATTTGTGGATTCTTGGGTGCATGAAACTTGTTAACATCTTAGATAAAATAGTTAGATTTTTTGAAGGAACAATGAATTATTAGAAGGCGGAACTAACTGTATGTGTTGAGTCGCTGGGGGAGTCAGAAGTTAATATTAAAAGAGGAATTTTCCAGGGAGATTTTCTATCTCCCCCTCCCTATTTTTCATCTGTATAATACCTTTGTCATTAAGGCGTACCAGATTAGTGCTGCAATCAAAGTTTAATGGTCAAAATAAGATCAGAGCGCTAAATACATGGGCGGTATTTCGTGAGTATGGGGCTGGAGTGAAAAATCGATGGAAACTTAAATTGACTGGATTAGACAAAGAACGAGAAAACTGTTGGCAATGAACAAGGGCATGAACCCCAACACTGATGCATATAGGCTATATGTTAAAAGGAAATATTGCAAGAGAGGTTTGATTGGCATTGCGAATTCTGTTAGAGCTGAAGAAAACAGTCTTGCTTGGTATCTGAAAGGTAGTACAGAAGAAATGCTAGAAATGGTATGAGTGCATAGGCATTTGAGAGTCAAAGAGTCAGTTGATCCGGCTGTCTTTAAAACGGGGAAGGAGAAAGAACTGATAAAGAATGGTCAATATGTAAGGGATAAAGATGATATGAAATGGAATGACACATGCTCCAGAACAATCCTTAAGAACCAATTACTTGGAATTCCATATTGATAAAACTCTGTTATCTCTGTTTAACATAGTCTCTGTTTATAATGTGTTTTGTTCTTTGAAAGACGTTAAAATGTATCTGGCTGTAGAGTAAATGAGGTTACTCTTTGCCACAACTACCTCAAGGTCACCTCTGGTTAAGGTTTAGTGCCTGTTAGCCCTGGGTAGGTGGAACTCATTAGCCTTTGTTGGCAGTCTACCTAGGAGAAGGAAAACTCTGGTTTAAAACCCAAGCATCTTTTTAGTGATTCCGGCCTAGTCAGGTTAATTACTGATGAGTTGCTTCTGATAAGTTGAGATGGTGTCTCGTAAAAATACCGGTGTTGATACAACCTAAAATTTACTTCTTGGCAGTAAACATAAACCGGTTTAGGACTATGTAAAAGAACCTCCTTGTGTATGTTGGAGATCTTTAGGTACAGCGTCGCAAGTCGTTAGAGCCATGACGATTTATAGGTCGAAGACTTCGGTGTCATTGTGTTGATCAAAGCCAACTGAGTTGAGGCTGAACAAATAATTTTAGCTGGGGAAGTAGCCTGGGCCACACCCCAAGTATCGTGACCCTGTCAACTATGAATTGCAACGAAATGAAACAAACAAGCAACACTGCGTAAAAGGCATCCTTGGCCAACTTCAGGATGTCGCACACAGTAACGGGAATTATAACAACAGCAGAAACAGGTGTTGGGGTTCTCTGGATCGTCATCTAGTGACCACGACAATCACCTCAGCATAATACATACGATCACAGTTCTCCAAGGTTGGAGTATGGAACTTTCACACACTTTTGCAAGCTTAGAATTGGACCATGTTACTTTGAAGATGAATAGGATGGGCGTGCATTGCTTAAGGTTATGCGAAGTCAGGTGGCCAGGAGCAGGCTATTTCTGTAAGGAATAGAAACGTATCTTTTTATTGGGAGGTGCTGGGCTTCAAGAGGGGGTCGGTTTGGTTCTCAAGAAACACCTTAGTAATTCAGGCTGAAAATAACCGAAATTAGAGAGAATTATGCTGTATCACTAAAAGCAGCCCTTTCGACATCAACATCATCGTTACCTGTGCACCAACGTTGGAGGCAGAGGATCAAATCATTTTTCACCACTGTTATGGGTGAGTGGAATGCAAAATTTGGATCAGAAAGAGAGGAAACGATATTTGGACCTCATGGGTTTGGGAAAAGAAACAATAGATGTGAGAAGGTAATCGACTGGTGGCGAGGCAGAAATATGACAATCACAAACATGGTTTGACGTTCGACTCCCAATGAATTGGTCCCTATCCGGAGAGGACAAAGGCAAGAATGTGTTATGTCACCTGATTTTTTCAACTTCTGTAGCGAAATCATCCTCAGAGATGCTGGTGACGTTTTTAACGGTCTGCTTGTTCATGGCTTCCAGATAAATAACATTTGTTATGCTGACGACACAGTCTTAATCACCACGTCTAAGGAGGGTATCTATTTTGCATTAACTGCAAAAAACAAAGGTAATGTGCATCTCAAAACACAAGCCAGAGGCAAAATTTGAACTTAAGATAAATGGTTAAACTATAGAACAAGTGACAGTCCTTAATTATCTTGGATCTTATATCACAGCCGGTGGTGAAAGTAAGAGAGAAATCAAACGAGTAATAGACATGGCCAAAGATGCATTCAACAACCCGAAAGCCATCTTTACCGATCGAAAACTTCCACTGACCATCATACTCAGTTTCTCCAACACCTTTGTATGGTCGGTCCCGTTGTATGGAAAAGGCGCAAGGACACTCAATTCAGAAACACGGAAAAACATGGAAGCCGCAAAGATGTAGTTTTACCCCCGCATGCTCCGAATTACCTACGTTGACAAAGTAACAAACATCGATGTCCTACACAGCACTGAGAAAGAAAGAGAATCAATTTAAGCGATCTGGTCACGACAATTGACATTTCTTGGCCTTTACACCAGAAAAGAAAGCGCGCATGTAGTAGACAGAATACAACGTATCTGCAGTACTTTCAACACCATTTCAAGATCAGTATAAAGTTATGGATGCCGCCCGAAACCGACAACAACGACGGTGCATTTCAATACAATTGTGGAGCGCCTAAGCTTGTTTTAAGTTGGCACCATAGAAGAAGGTTGTGCCACGAAAAGGGCGAGTGTCAGACATATTGTCAGTGAATGTAGCAAATTAGCTCAATGGTAATATAAACGCCGATATGACAGTATAGCAAGAAATATTCATTGGGCATTATATGGTATAGAGATCTAGAAAGAGCCAATACATGTTACAATCAAACGGCAGAAGGTTTTAGTGAAAATGACAACTATAAGATCTTCTGGGATTTCACCATCCAATGTGACCAGCATGTTGTTGAAAGAAAGCCAGATATTGTGTTTGTCGATAAAATAAAGAAGGAAGTCGTAATGATAGACTTTGCAGTGGCGGGCGATAAACATGAGAAGAAGAAACACTGAAAATAGAAACATACCAAAATCTAAAAGACGAGGTCATTAGGGTTTGGAATTTGAAGGAAGTTGGAGTTGTCCCAGTTGTCACTTGGCCACTAGGAGCTGTGACCAAGGACTGTAGAAACCATCTTGAAAAGTTATCGGTCGATGGGAAACTGGAAGTAATGCAAAATTCAGCACTACTCGGTACTGCAAGGATTCTGAGAAGGGTGCTCTCAATTTGAGAACAGAGAAAGAGGAAATCTAAAACCTTTGATAGCTTGTTGCTGTCTGCTTTTAGATGTAGTCCGATTGAATGATCTATTGTGTAAATAGAGCAATAATAATAATAATAATAATAATAATAATAATAATAATAATAACAATAATAATAACATGTGCCTGCATTCACCTTTTTCGGGTTGTTGTTAAGCGCTGAATATGGCTTTTTCACCCACTTATCACTAGATAGTGTGTAACCATTCACCAGTAATATTTACATTATTATTATTATGATTAATAATGCCACTATTGCTAGCTGCTAAAATTCTCTTAATTTGTATTTTAAGAACAGTACAATGAAATAAAATGAAGTATTGAACACAATGACATGGATATTCGACGACAAAGAACTCCATATGCAGTTACTNGAGCAATAATAATAATAATAATAATAATAATAATAATAATAATAATAACAATAATAATAACATGTGCCTGCATTCACCTTTTTCGGGTTGTTGTTAAGCGCTGAATATGGCTTTTTCACCCACTTATCACTAGATAGTGTGTAACCATTCACCAGTAATATTTACATTATTATTATTATGATTAATAATGCCACTATTGCTAGCTGCTAAAATTCTCTTAATTTGTATTTTAAGAACAGTACAATGAAATAAAATGAAGTATTGAACACAATGACATGGATATTCGACGACAAAGAACTCCATATGCAGTTACTCCTAAAATAAAGTCCGCATAAGTTAAAACAAAGAAATGACGAAAACAACACAATTCTCCTTTTCAAATAGTTACAAACTCTAATTTTGTCAATTCCACAAAGGATTCCCTTATTTTCCCTAATATTTTTCTGGTCTTTTAGTCTTACTTTAAGTTACATATAAACTCTTTTCAAAAAAAGTTCATCGACAACCACTTCTTTCATCCCAATATCTACTCAATACTAAATAATAAACTAAAGACGAATAAGACCTGTACTATGAAGAGACAGTAAAGTATGCGATATATCTAACCGCTGGTCATAATCATTATGATCCTGTATTTCTTCCTGGGATGAAGTAACTGTAGAACTTGCTATGCTGATGGCTGGTTCTTCTGTCCTTTTCTTTTTTCTCGTTTTTTTACTAACCTTTTTTCGTTTTACTCCCTTAGCTTCACCTTGCCGTTCTTGTAACTGAAGCTCCTCAGCTTGTGTGCTATTAATGGTTGAAGGCACAGCTTCCACTCGTTCCAGGTCATCTCCAGAAGGAATAATATCAATTTTACTAGGCGGTATAACAGGTGTCGGAAATTCCATATTTTCAGACGTGTTACCTGCGTCTAGTTCTTCACTTATCTGAATACCTGGGGTTCCTTGTCCTGCTGCGATTTGAATAAGTTGTAGTGATAATGAAGCATCGACTGAATTTCCAACTGTAGATATAGTTGGTACATAAAGAGCCGAACTACCGGATATGCTTTGATCTCCAATGGGACCTCCTAAAATTAACTGCGCCTGTGAAATTGTGTCCTGTATGTTTTTCACTACTGAAAAATTTGTATGATCATCCGGGTATGCTTCTGTGTATATCACATTATGTTGCGGAATCATCGATGCATTTTCCTCGTCCTCTACAAGGAAAAATAATGTTAGGAAATTGAACACTCGTAAACACATATACATGCACATATTTCCAATCATGTCATTAAGAATATACTAAACATGATTTTCCTCCTAAATATTGCTCTACAAATCCGTGTCTATACCCTGTCAGGCACAGACAGGCACCTGAATTTCCAGTTGTTGCTAAATGTCATCCTTCATTTTCTTCTCTTCCTTTCCATCCTTTTTAGTCCTGTGGAGCAAGGTCGCCCTCTGAAATAAGACTTCTCCATGCTATCTTTGATCGTATAAATTTGAAACTCCTTTCCCTTAATTTCCTTTCTGATGGTATACATCCATCGTCTTTTTGGTCTGCCATGTTTTCTCTTTGCCATTATTTTTCTTCTCCACGCTCTTCTCACACCAATACCTTTATTTTTTGTATATATTACCTAACTACCTTATTCTATTCCTCTCATCTTCATTACTCTACTCTACTACAACTGGTCTAGTTCTGAGATTTACACTACTAAGTCGATCTTTCATTGACACCTCAACTATCCACCTCGTCATTCTCATTTTTGTTCTTTTCATTATTGATTCTTCCAGCCTTCAGCCTTCCCCGATGAAAAAAGCTACTAGAAAAGGTGTAGGAAGAATTATCTACGATGAAGAGAAATCACAATGAAAACAATACTCGCCCTTCACCATTTGCACCCAATTTATCAAACTGAAATCCCTAAACAGTATATTATTGTGCTTACGGGTACTTAATTTTTATCTAATCGGAGAAACTGAGGGGTAATATCAGGCTGGATAGAAGGATTTTGTTCATTAAGTTATTGGATAGCCAGCTTCTATTGAGGAAAAATATATCTATTATAAACAGCAATGAATGTTGGCATAACACACAAATAAAACATGCTGGCATGCAGGCTGGATAGAAGGATTTGATTCTAACCATTTGAGTGACCTGTAAGAAAGATGAGGATGCTGTTATTAAAGAGGAAGAGTTCTTACCACAAGCACATTATCTAATCATCTACATAAAATTGGATGAAAACAGCTTGGAAAATAACAAAACGAACCGGGTTACCAATGAGAAAAAGGTTACTTAAATACAATGTGTTCTCCACCCTTATAAATGGTTACAAAATATGGCCCACCTCAGAAACATGAGTTAACTGATTGGAAGCATTGGAAATGTGGTGCTACAGATTAATGTTAAGGATACCATGAATTGAAAAAGTAACTAAGGCTAAAGTGCTAGAAAGCGTACAAAGCACAAAATCAACTGTGAATGACACCAGATAGAGAAAATTGGTACATTTTCCCCATGTGATCTGTATAGATTGTCTCAAATGTACTTTAATAGGCGGCAAAGTTAATAGAAAACGCAGTCGAGGAAGGTCTAAGACATCATAGGATACTAGTATCAATGAATGGATTGGATTGAAGTATGAAAGTGAGAACTGCACAGCATCAAATAACAAGGCGGATCATTCTATCTGGTTGTTCATGAGGATAGCACCTAACGATGATTAAACAAGAAAAAAACTGACTATTCTCAAGAAAACCAGGTCTGGATGCAGGAGAAATGATTTTCCCTGATGGTAATCAATAGATAAAACTACATATACAACCTGTGAATGTGGAAAATCACAAGACCACAAAATCACTCATTTAAGACCCTCTTTTTATCGTTGTACAGTCCTTAATCACTGAGTTATACTACCCCCTTGCGTATCTCTGCTAAATTTTACTGAAGAATTTAACTGTATTGACAAATATACACCTTTACGTGAGAGATTACTGTGCGAAAAATTAATTGAGTATTAAAACTGCAGCTAATAGAATCTAATTAGTAGAACTTTAAATGAAGTTATTAGTAGCCGTCTGATTTAGAAAATTTACAAGGGTCCATTTTCAAAGGGGTGCTACGCTAATTTGGGAGACTTTACAGCAGCTTGCTTTCCACGGCGACAAGCCTAGTGCTGCGGCAACTGTGTTCAACAAAGGATACATTCAGAACATTGTGAAAATAATATAATACAGAGGGAGAGGATTTCCAATTATAGCAAAGTGAAAAATATGTTTGTACCGAACAGGATTTGAACAAGTGATGATGACTATCATGGCCACAAGCTCTACTGTCACAACTATCAGCGCCTACCCTTTAACAGATCATTTTTGCATCCATATATTTCCATTAATCTCGCCTTTTAATCCCCAAATCCCTAACACAGGACATCACATTCCAATCAGCCATATAGGGCCGCGCCTCCCACAGAACGACGAGAGAAATAGGATCTTGATAATACTGCAAGGCAGTACTTCACTGTATGGTAGGGATTTCAATACTACATACCTTTTGGGTTTTATCAACATTAATAGGTGTTTAGATGGTTCTGTCCACTACATGTTGGTTTCTATCTCCTGCCTTCTTACTCCTACTTATCTGCTATCTCAATTGTTCGGTTGGTTCGTCTCTGAACATCTCTCTCACTATGTCTGCACTTGAAGTTTTTAGGCTCTTTGTAAAACATAGGCCATTTCGATAGAGAAAAAATTGGTTCAAAAAACACTTACTTGGAATGTGTCATTGGAAGAGATACTAACCATCTATCTTCCTTTGTACAAAGATCTTAAATGCTACTTATAGTATATATATATCAGTATCGAAGTAATTATTAGTTATCTACAATGCTCAATAATATAAGAATATTTGAGCTATCATATGGTGAACGACAAAAAAAATCAACAAAACTTAGTTCAGGACTGTCAGTTTCATGTTTTCACAATCGTCAGCTAAACAAAATAAATGAATGAATGGGTGAATGAATGAATTAATCAATGAATAAATAGTGTAATAATTTTGTTTAGCTGTGAAAACCTGAAGCTGGCAGTTCTAAACTAAGCTTTGTTGATTTTTTGTCGTTCACCATATATATATATATGGAATACGAGGCATAGAAAAGGTTGGGAACTCATGATATTTATGCCTGAGTACGAAGGGCTCTGGGTGGCCGTCATTAATATAAAAAATTGTCAGACTGTCTTCCAAGTCTTCCGACACGCGCTAAAATACTTATTCAGAAAATCTCCAAACAATCAAAAGGCAAGTTCACTTAATGTCCACTCCTAACTAGTACGTAGAGCAATAGCTGACTACTCTTTGAGACTGGTATTGGGTCTGTGGCACATGCACCCAAGATAGTTTAACAAAATCTCATGAAAACTCAGTCCTTCGAGCCCAAATTTTCACTTCATTGGTGTAATCAAGTGAATACTTAGATTGTGAAAATGATGTGCTAACAAGTAAAGACTTACTATCCCAGTTTGTGGAGCAAATGACCATGAAAAGCAAGTTACTTCTTAGAATCAAATTCGAAGCATTCCTTTGCCCCCCACCCCCCTATTTGTTCATATTTTTGCACATATTTGAAATTCTACATATTCTCCAATAGTATTTTGGCAAGTTTTGAATACATAGTCTCCGATACTCCGACTAACCCCTTGTCTCTATCGTTCACACGAAACTTTAACTTACAAATAAAAGCATGTCTTCCCTAGCCTTCATATGCGTGATGAAGTAATCTGTTATGGCCCCCACGACAGGTCACGCAGTTGAGAGGGTCATCAGTGAGTAATAAAAGTTAATCTAACGATTCTTCCGTGAACGTATTTCGAGGAATATTCTTTCCAAACCATCATCTTCCATTCTCGTGGAAAGCAATGCTCATTACAGTTTCCCGGTCTGGTCCGTGTTGTGTTTTACTCACTGTATGCGTGCGTGCATTTGTAGTGTGATGCGTGACTCAGTCCAGTATATCATATAAATTGCTACTCTATGATGCTTTCCGTCGTCCACACTGGTGTTTGGTGTAATTTCCTGAATTAATATTCGATATATTTAAACATGAAATATCATGTCTTTAAAATTTTTCCATATTTTTATTTTGATAATGTTAATTAAACATTTCTGTGCATTGTCGCTGGCAAGTACTGCAAAATCTTAAAAGCAGTAGCTACTTTTTAGACATTCTAGTTATTTCCATCCAAGATCTAGAACTTTGGGATTAGCTTACTGAATTTTGGGACATATCTCAAAAGAAGGTAGCCTTGCAATATATTTCAAAACCTTCAAAATACATAAAATACAAGTTACCTTCTTGATCAGCCAATTCAACTATTTCTTCGTCTAAACCTTCATTTTCTGAAAGTTTTTCTGTCAGCTCTGCACTCTCAAATCGCACCATTTGTAATCGATAAAGGCCATCTTCATATTCTTTATATCTAGCAATAAATATGAACGATTTTATTAAATAAAAAGACAACATCGAAGAAGTAAGCCCCCAGTGCTCGTTAACTAGAACAGATACTTGATTAAAACTTGGAAGTTTTAATCATGCGGATCATAAAAGTTTACTGACACAATTTTTATTACAGCAAGAACAAACAAACAATAACAAGAAACAAAAACTATAAACAAGGACAAACAACAACGACAAATAACAACAAACTTTCCTTTTAAGTAAACATCTATTAAATCCACTCTAAGCAAGAAAAGCATAGGTTTTCTACCTTTTTCGGGGTTAGGAAGAGTATTTCCAGGGACGGAGTGGGGCAATTCTTATGTTTCTTGTTTTGAAGGAAAGTCACTTTTCTGCAAGAAGTTTAATAGTAAATACGTAGAATTGGATGGGATGTCAAATGATATAATTTCATATAGGAACGGAAAGTCATAAAAATTACCACAAAAGCTATACTTAATTGTTTGACCACAGGTTATATTACACTTCTACAAAAATTCTTCCTTTATTTACAAAGGATGTCTTGCTTATGAGTTTAAAGGACAGTGTGATGCCAGGTATTTTGAACATAAGCCATTAAGACTGATCGATAAAAAATTCAACGTGTCTGGTGAGAAAAATTTTGTGTTAATCAAGACCTACCAAACAGAAAGTAAAAGAATATATGCAAAATTCTTAATCGTTTCGTGGCTATAGCACAGGATCTATTGCTGAACCGAGAGAGAAACGAAAATTCCACGCTAAAACAGTTCAAAGTGCCCACGACAACTAGTTCTGTCATCCATTTGGGTGCAATTGGGGCAATTCATAATAAACTGTCATCACCTCTTTCTAGACAAAAGGAAATTGTCTGACAGCCAGTCACAAAACGTGTACGGTTTCCCTCAATCCCTTTTGTTTTCTTCAGCCAATGAAAAAAGGCTCTCTCGATTCTTTTTTTGTTTTCCGCATCGATAAAGAACCCACAAGACATGGCTTATCTTATTCTGGTGTTTTGGTCCTGTCCAGCTCCAGTGAAAAGGCTTTCGACTAAAATGAGCGCAATTTTAATTGCAAAATTTACGATTGTGCATCCTTGTTCTGAATATGAATTCTATTATTTAGTCATTGGGCAGTTGCAATGGCAGCCCCTTACCATATGGCTGCATTGTAGCTCTAATCTCTAAAGAACAGACTCTCTGATCTTTTACTTTGCTTCTTTGAGTTCGTTGAGCTAGCACGTTGATTTATTGGGTCAACGATCTTAAATAACTTAAGGACCAACGTATTGTTTTTACAGCTTTTGATCTAAGCGTGGTCGTTATTTTTAATGGCTTATCAATCGCAAAAAAATTACGCCTCCAAACATTCATATTAAGAGGGTACTCTGTTTCTCAGTCAGTGGTAAGCTATAATTCAAAGCTATAAAAGTGTGACCTTGTGACTGAAAACAAGTACCTACTCTGTGCACTGTTGCCACACCTATTCTACTAAAACGGAGCAGTTTATTTCACGAATTCCAGACCTAGTATTTAACGAGGAGATTCTTTCTCACATTTTGAAGATCATTTTAATAATAAGAAGAAAATTTTTACAGTTCTGGTAGTAAGCGTAATGTCTTCAGTCATGTTTGTTCTCCGAACAGTTTAGACTATTCCGTCTGGATATACACAGGTAAACCATTGAACTGTTAGACTGGCACTTCTCTTTGATTATAGATTATAAATCAAGCTTTTTAGAAATTTCATGTAGAATAAGATAAGGTAGTAAATTACATAGGAAATAAGCGTCGACAACAAACTTAATTACTTCAGTACAAAGAGCCCTAATCAAGTCTTGAATGACATTGCCTCGTTGTGATTGGGACAAGTAATCTTTCAAGTATAAAAAAATGGAAACTAGAAGTTCGCCAAACTGAATTCGAATTAGTGCCTGTAGCCCCAATGATCATCTACTGTGTAAAGCGATATACTTGTACAACAATCTCAAACAGATGATATCGGCAATATAACCTTCTGCTTGCTTGCGCCCTTTGCCTAGGTCTCTTTAGCTGAAATTCTCATCCAAATCTACACATCTTCGACTAAGCCTTCCAAAGAATAACAAATTTCCTTCTAACGCAGGAATACGTTACTTGCTAAAAGCAAAAACGTAAGAAAATTGTGAAAACATATTTAGAACGAGGATTTGGAATGATAAAGAAAAATGAAAAGCTATTAAACAACAGTTACACTACCAACTGATTGTTTATAAACTGTACTTTTAAAGAAGCAGAGAAGGCAAATATGTACGCTATAAAAAAACCCAGTTGAACTTATGTTACAACAAATGGAATTTAAACCATGGCATATGGTTTTCGCCGACATTTTTTCTACTAGTTGAGGTATCGGCCTTTAATACCATACTTTAATCTACAGGCATTGATGGAACGAGACTACCGAGTATATTGATCTAGAACAAAAGAAACGCAAATGCGATTAAGCTGTACGAATCATCGGATTTGGTACGTAGCGCTGACAGTTTCGTTGCCAAAGCAAATGCCTACAAAGGCAAACAGGTAACTTCGAATCAAGTTGGATACAACTTACATATTTCAAATGTTTTGAATAACAGGTAAAACAATCACATGTACTGCTTCGTTTCAAGTCCAAATGCGCATAAAGTAAGCGTTAAATGAGAAATTGAGAAGCAATGTTACGACGCAAAAAAAAATCCGCGTGGTTTTGAATCGCCATTCCTTAGGTAAAATTATGTTTTGAATTTTGCTACAATTATTGAAGATGACAAACTAATAATCCCAATACCAAATAACAAAACAATGTGATTCAGTTCAGTACATACCGAAACCTCGGGTGACCGGATGGCCATCGGAAATTATGCTTATCTTTTAAGTGCGTCGTAAGGCCAGTGCCACGGGAGTATCTTGCTTCACAAATATGGCAAACAAATTTCTTTGCTATTGCATTCTAGAAATATAACGAAATAAAATAAAACAAAAAATTAGGAAGACGAAGAAAATGTTAAGCAGCACATTAACGCTTACTCAAAACGATTTCTGCTGAATTTAGTCTTCGCTTACTCAGATTCGTTTTAAAAAATGACTGTAGCTTATCAGCGCTTGTGATAATCAAAAGAACTTAGTTTACAAAACAAATATAGTTTAAAACAATACTCAAATAGTAGTTCAGTGGAACACATTGGAATTAGCCAAAAAGTAAGCACTTCTAATTAATTACCCAAATGTCATTTTAAGTTTCAACAACTGCGACTCATGCGGTTGGGCGATAAATAAAAAAAAAGCGAGAAGTGGCCTATTGCGACAAAGACATCAATTGCCTCAACAGGAGCGATTTCTCTTTTCTATTCCTGAATCATTTAAATTCTAAGTGGCGTCATTGACATTGATCATCTTGTACATATAGCAAAAAACTTTTTTTCTAAAGCATGCCGAAAAGACCAAAGAGAAAGAACCTACGCAAAGAGGGTTGGAGAACTTGAAAAATCGCTTGAAAAGCCGCAGCTGGAAGAACATGACAGGATTGCTGCGCAACAAAAGGGTTCCAGTTAAGTGGAAAGAAAAAACTTAAAGGCATTTAAGTGGTCAGTAATATTATACGGAAAGGGAACAGTTTCTCTTGACTTTAGGGCAAGAAATGGAGATAAAAGCAACCGATATAAGAATGATGGGTACTTGTTAGGTACCAGTCAGAAAAAATTGGTATTTAACAGATGGGTAAAGGAATGGTAGGAAAGGGAAAAGGCTTCGAAAGTTAGAGCCAAAGCTGCAATGGCTTGGGCTCGTTGAAAGGAGAAAGTAGATGTACGTGAAAAAGTGGGTCATAAAGATTGGATTGCAAGGAAAATGAAAGAGCGGGCGAGAAACGAAGATGGCTGGGCAACCTCAAGGCCGATATGGTAGAAAGAGACGTTCTCCAGGAAAAGAATTGTGGAGATCACTGATCACTGGGAACAGCAAATATAAAAAAGAAGAAGATGAAAAAGAAAAAGAAGCAAAAGAGAAGGAGTGAATTAAGATTGCGGCTGAATGAGAAATAGCATAAAAAATGAAAAGGTTCTGAAGTTACGAAATAAAAGGTCTCGTCTTCAGAAATAAATTAAAGCTTCAGATTTTGCTTCGTTGGAATTCTTTTTAAAAAAGAAGAACAAAACAAATATTCTTTCGAAATTTTAACACTGAAAGTAAGTTCCTTGACTGATCCTATCACTGTAGTGTAACTATGAGCTGTTTCAATGCATTATATCAAATTTTATCCAGTAGCATCTCTAGACCCCGATAGCTTCAGTTCATTAAAGAGTAGCCTGTCACTGTCAGGCTTTCAGAGTTTGATGAAGGCAGAAAATTGGCTGTGTTCTTGTAATACAGATACCTCGATTTTGTGTGTTAGCATGCGATAGGAACAACGCAATAAAAAAGGGAATAGCAGACGCTGTGAAACTAGAAAATAATAAAAATCAGTTCGAATCCACTCATTATATATTTTTATGCGTCTTTTCACATAATCTGTTTTGGTTGTCAAGGGCCTCAACAACTTGATTAGATGACCATATGTAGTAAATTTATCCTTTAGTACCCTTACACTGTTAATAAAACTCTTGCAGTTATGTCTGGTTAGGTTACTCTTTTTCATTGCAAAGCAGCAACCCATTAGATCTTTGGAAAGAATTACATTAATATCCAGAACAAGATTTAGTTAAATCCTCACTCTCTGCATCACAAAACTTCAATACGAACACTTTTACTCAGATTGTCCCTCATCAGAACCTGAATTCAGTTCAGTGAGAAGAGAAACTTCAAATTCAAGCCCCCTCTCTGGATCTACCTCCGAGAACATGCACAGACTCAACAGTTAAATATATTCACTTGTAAACCAGACAGGAGTACTAACTCCGGGATTATGGTAAAGTTTGAACCTGTAGTTTTTTAGGCCGATTATCTATCATTTGATCAGAGCTGGACTTACACTTAGTGGTCCTGTAGTTTTTTAGGCCGATTATCTATCATTTGATCAGAGCTGGACTTACACTTAGTGGTGCTTAAATAATTTTACCTCGTGTTTATTCTTGTGATGGCTTTTAAGGTAAGCCAATGTTTTTGTCTTAAAGGTACAACCTTGTACTGGACATTGATACTGGTTTCCAAGATGAGTTTCTTCATGTCTTTGAAGATCTGAAGAGCTCTTGCACCTATTAAAAAAATTAAAATAAATTGTTACACACTAGACCTTACATGGTTTTCGAAAAGCAAGATTTCATTGTAAGGGGGTGGAGGGAAGGAGGTTGTCACAAAGGTCAGTGGCGAAAATATAAAAATAGGAAATAAATATAAAACAAGTTAAGGTGTTTAAATATAAATTGAACCAACAGATGTTCCACCAAAATGTATCAAAATGTGTGTGTGTGTGTGTGTGAGGGAGACACACACACACACACACACACACACAAAGACAGAGAGGCAGAAAGAGACACAAAGAGACACAGATAGACACAGAGAGACAAGCACGGAGGCAGAGACAAAGAAAAAGACGAAGACAGTGACGAAAAGAAAAAGACTGACAGTCAGTCGGATAGACAGAAAGGGAGAGAGGGGGAGGCAGGTAGAAAAGCAGAAATAGGCCATCTAAGAAAGGCATCTTAGGAAGGGCTACATCGATCTAAAAGTCATCTTTCGTCATTACGTGCAACAAGTGTAAAAAGATTTTCTGTAAATAGTTTTTGTCTCTAATACTTGTTTATAAGAAACGTAACTTAAAATACTGCACACTTATTCTTAGATAAGTATATATCATAAAAAACTTCTAATTGATGTAGTACAGCAAATAAATTTTGTAAAGACTGTCGAGGTTCTTCAGACTGACTTTGACAGAATGTCAAAGTTCATATTAAAAGCAACTGATTAAAAAATTCTGCCTTTTAGGGGAGGATCATATTCCAGTAAAGAACTGATTTTAATTTACTACTTACGATAATTTCAAGATTTAAACACTAGAAATTATAACCACGGTACGTTACCGTACGTTACGATATGTCATGCCTCAGTATTAACGTTTCAGTTAAGAAGTGACAGGTTCAGTTACTAGCTGTTGATAGTCAAAAGTTGCGAAAACCGTTTAAGCTAGGCAATCTTTCATATGGAATAAGCTGAAAGTAAGCCATTGATGGGTATACTCTCTATCTACAAATTTCTATCTTCAGGTTTAAATATCTATTTAGGCAGCTACCAAGCCTTTGAAGGTTTATCTTTCACAGTACATACCAATAAACATTCATGCTTTACAAACTCAATTCGACGATAATGTCTCAGTTTTTCTCATTCAAAGTATGTTTGTTAGATTCAAGTGACGAGGCAAAAACCAAGTGTCTTTAAGGGGGTATCTTTAAGTTCTCTAACAACTTTTTTTGAGAAAGTGGAAACAAAATGATAAAAAAAAACCTATCTCATATTGCAATGACATCTGTCTTATTTCACAAAAATTTACTTTAGCAATTTCACTTGACACCTTTCACAAGTTATTGGAAGAATGAAAGAAAGGGAGAAGGAAGGGTGAAGAAAAGGAAGAATTTCTTCATGTTCCAATTGACTGAATTGCACTTTATGCAAAATGCATTAAAACATTTTTTAGTATGGTATTCACGATATTGTATTTTTAGAAACTCAAAGGCATCAATTGACTAAAGAATAAACTTGGTGTCAAGTGCGGCATCATTTTCAAAAAAAAAAGAACAAAGAGCGTTTTATAAATAAGTATCCTGGTATAGAGTAATGTAGTGCCAGGAGAAAACGTCATACTGTCAGACTTTTTTGCTTTGAGAAACACCGAAATTTGTCAATTTTTGAAACACTTTTCCTTTACGTTCGAATATTAAGATAATATAGAGTCAATGCAAGAAGAAAGGGAATTGTTGCATCGTTAAAAAAGAAAACATTTTATTGGATAAAACTCAAATTGTGTATTTTCACATCTCCTTTTACCTATATTTCGCATGTTAATTACTTTGACTTACACAAAATGCTAATTATGAGTACAGCATAAACTCTCATCATCATCATGTGCCATGCAATCCTACGTCGGCGGTCAGTGTCCTCCACTCTACTCTCTCTTATATATGGTCCTTATTGTCTGCGTGGTGGTCTCTTTTCCGAGTCACTTTGAAGTATCATCTATCGTTTTCTGCCTTAGTCTTCGATGAACTCTTTTGCGTTCAATTTTTCCTGTTGTTGCCAAGTTCTCCAGGTCATTTCTTCTCATTTCACCCATCATTTTGCCCCAAACATTTTACCTCACGTTTCCTTATCTTTTTTAGCAATGAGCGTGTAGTCTCTGCCATATCTAAAACCTTCCTCATTCGTCTTCCTGTCCGTCCATGGTATTTTCAGCATTCCTCGAAGGAAGCACATTTCTGCTGCCTCAAGTAGCTTCTTGATTTTATTTGTTAACGTCCATGTCTCACATGCGTACAATAATATAGTTTCTGTATAACACTGTTATAGCTTCGCTTTCAGTGTCTGGGATACGTTCTTGTTGGAAAGTACGTGTTTTATCTTTTGGAAAATTCCAAAATAAATCTCGCTAAATGGCTGTATCTCTGGTCGACCCGTCTTGAGCAGACCCAATGATCTTGAACTTTGTTTCTTTAGGCTCGAGATGTTAGTTGATTTAGTTAGGAGTAAAGATTTTTCACCAACAGATGAGGTTTTGTTGAATATTAACCATTAACTAAGGCATTTATAGGTATCTTTGTTCAAATGTGTCAGTTTTACAGTTTCACAGACAATTACGATAGTCACTTAAAGATTTAAAACACGACAATGACTTAGATCTGCTATATTTGCGATTGGTGTACCCATGTGGGTGTATGCTTTGCTTGCTGCTCTCTGCTTTGTATTAAAATATTTTGATTAAAATTAATAGAAAAGCATATATTTGCAAGGTTTTCTTTTTGAAGTCCGAGAGTCGTCATCTAAATGTTGATGTTTTCTATTAACGAAGTAAGACCGTCCAATCAGTTATTACATAGCTCAAAAAACATTGATAGGGGATAACCAAAGTAAGAGAAAAAAAGAGGGAAAAAGCTGTCGTTATAAAACCTTCCTAGTACTCACGTAATCGGGCTGTATATAAGTACTACAAGGAGGACTACAAAGAAGATACAAGAAAGAACATTAAAACGCTATGGGCACCTCTTAAGAAGAAAACAGGAGCACCATGAAAGCACAAGGCGCATTAAGACGATATGGACACATCTTAAGAAGAAACAAGGAGCACCATGAAAACACAAGGCACATTAAGACGGTATGGGCACATCTTAAGAAGAAACAAGGAGCACCATGAAAACACAAGGCGCATTAAGACGGTATGGGCACATCTTAAGAAGAAACAAGGAGCACCATAAAAACACAAGGCGCATTAAGACGATATGGACACAACTTAAGAAGAAACAAGGAGCACCATGAAAGCACAAGGC
>RDPX01000021.1:2336517-2348073 GCA_003991215.1 Morbakka virulenta | reverse complement strand
CACAAGGCACATTAAGACGGTATGGGCACATCTTAAGAAGAAACAAGGAGCACCATAAAAACACAAGGCGCATTAAGACGGTATGGGCACATCTTAAGAAGAAACAAGGAGCACCATGAAAGCACAAGGCACATTAAGACGGTATGGGCACATCTTAAGAAGAAACAAGGAGCACCATGAAAACACAAGGCACATTAAGACGGTATGGGCACATCTTAAGAAGAAACAAGGAGCACCATGAAAGCACAAGGCACATTAAGACGGTATGGGCACATTTTTAGAAGAAATAAGGAGCACCATGAAAGCACAAGGCTGAGGAGCCGTGGCTTAATGGTTAGTGCAACTGCACAGTAACCAAAAGTTCCGGGTTCGATTCCCCGAGCTGTCGAGGAGAATTTGGAACTTTGCAAAGAAAAAAAAAGCCATTAGTTGGCGTCAGGAAGGGCATCCGGCCAAGAAATTCCTCACTGCCAAATCAAAGTCCCTCTGGAGGGCACCGTCTGAGCCCCAATTGCTGGGGAAAAATGACGTTAAAACTAAAAAAAAGACGGCATGGACACATCTTAAGAAGAAATAAGGAGCACCATGAAAGCAGAAGGAAGATTAAGACGGTAGGAACACCTCTTAAGAAGAAATAAAGAACACCATGTAAGCAGAAGAATAAAGGAGATGAATATACTGGAAAACGATTAAGAGGATGACTGAAAATCTGATGGAGAGAATGCGTAAACAAAGATTAAGAGGAGAAGCAGATAGATATAGAAAATGCCAATATCAGATCAACGTGGCGGAGAGTCATTAAAAATAGCGACTCCTTGTAGAGGGAAAAGATAAAAAGAAGATGAAGAAAAAAAGTGACAAACTAAGTAACTTTTCATGGTCAAAGGTACCAAACTGAAAACTTTTTTGTTTACAAACAAATTGGCAACAGTAGTTTTATTGTTTGTTACTGATAACGCCAATGGCAAAGCATTAAAGAAATGTTTACTTACTTGAAGCTGCAAGATTCACAAGCGTAAGGTCTGTCTTGACAATGTCTAAATCTAAAATGATCCCGTAGCGATGATGGATTGGGGCATGTCATATCACACTGGGGACATTTCAAATGGTTAACTGAAAAGGGAAATAAAAATCACACTGTCAAAAAAACTGACATTTGACCACCAAAAGATATCATTCTGTTGGCAGGTTGTTTCCCAAAAGGCGAGAAAAACAAACAAACAAACAAACAAAACTACTACCTAAATTAAATCACTAGGATTTCAATTTGAATAAAAGCTTCGTCTGTTGTTGTTTATTTCTTTCCAATCGATTAAAAACTTAAATTCTTAAAACAGTGATGAACTTACTCCAAAATCAATTACTCGATAAGTCAGCTACTCAGTTGCAGATATTTTTTGTGAAAGAGTAATGCTATTTGGCTTTGAATACCATGTCTGTTATGATGTACAGAATCAAAATTACTTTATGCAAATATCTGTTGCGTTAATTTGAAGAGCAAAAACTGCACTAAACCCTCCGGATATCCTGGCACCACTACAAGCACTTGCAGTATTTCCTGTTCATTAATGACATATAGACACAAAACAGCGGTGTGTACATGGAGGCTGCAATATCGTCGGTAGTTGCTGAAATATTCATGTATACATTTGAAGCAACAGCTTTATCAATAGCAGACCAAGAGCGACCAGTCTGAGAAAGATACGTTGACGATGTTTTCGTAATGTTTCTTTAAGTACATCAATAGTCTTCATTCAAACACTATGTTCACCATGGAGAAAGAAGCAAAAAGACAATTTCCTTCTCTTGACGTTCTAGTGAAGCGGCGAGAAGATTGCACCATTTCTGTTACTGTTTAAAGGAAACCAACTCACACGGATCAGTACCTTAAAGCGCATCAGACTATCAAGCTTCAGCTCATCATAGTGTCATCACTATTCTGTTTGGAAGGGCAAGAAGCATCACTTCAAATCCATTCCCCGTAAAGAAAGAAAGGCACCTTTAAAATGTTCTCTTATCCAATGGTCACCATACTAGGGATGTCCGTTAGCGGCTAAGACGAACTCTCCGACAACATAATATCAGGTGTTCATTTCTCACAACATTAGCTCGTAGAACGATAATCTCAAAACGAAGGGATCCAGTCCCACCCTAAGAGAGAAACAATATAGTTTACAGGCTGTAAAATAAGGCTTGTGCTGGCTTCCAAATTAAAGAATCAAAGCGTTCATTGGTCAAAAAGAAAAAGAGAAGAGAGATGTTCAAAGTGGTGACACCAAGAGTTATGACAAAAGATCACACCTTTGACAGAGAAAAAAAAAAGATTCTGGACAAGGAAATGGATACTACAACAAGAAAAATAAAAGAAACCACCAATTTCTTACAGCACAGCAATCGCACTAACAGCATATTTTACAAGCTTCCAGAAATACGGATTCCAGTATTACAAAAAAGACCTGAAAAGAAACACAACAACCCAAGAAATATATAGCGTAACTCCTTAAAATAACTCGAACCCAGATACCTCCGCAGTATAAAAGTATAAAATAGCTGTACCTAATTACTTCAGAAGCCTGAGGATAAGAGAACTACCTCTCAATACCTTTTTGCATTAGTGAAAAGAATTAATGTCAAAAAAATCAAAATAAATGCAACTCCTTAAGTCAAGGGAAATTCAGTAATAGATCACTTCCAAAGATTGATATTTCTTGACAATATTTGTAAGCATAACCAGAAAATAGACCTTTACTACAATATCTTTGCATGAAGCTTTGGGGGTCTCTAATGTATAGCCCTGCAAACAATTGACAGTGTCAAACCATTTCCCACAGTCATGTTGTTGATTCTTGATACGTATAAATATGTTATTGTTATGCAGGTCATGTTTAGGCTTTGGTTTGATTTAGCTTATAGTTTGCTTTGATGAATGGCATCATGAAGAGAAGAATGTATCAAATCTTCTGTTCAGTAATGTATACATTGTTAATAAAAGCAATGACACACACAAACATAAAAATACATATATGTATATATATACATATATATTATAATAATATTACACAGCAATGATTGATATTTTAATCAAGATATGAAACTAGTAATTGATTCGAGATCACTTTGTCACATGGCAAAGAATTTTTGTCACTTTAGCATGGTGTGATTTGATACTTACAATCTTTATGTGCCAAGGAGCTTTCTCAGTTTTATTGTTGAAAACAATGGGGCCAATAAAATCAAATATTGTGTCATCAAAGTAGAGCTACAGATGGTTCTTGGGCTATTATGGATATATCTATAGTTTCTAAGCTGGGGCATTGTCAACTCTTTCCTCTCTTATGGCTCAAAAGTACTTGCCAATTCAGTGTCTCCAGTAGCATATTAGGAAGGAGAATTATGAATGATCAAGTATAACAAGACAAATACAATTACATGTAATCTAACTATTTAAAAGCTGGGTTCTCCTATATCTGTGGCTTCCTTTTCCACTTTTAAAAAAGGTGTCCCCCGTGACACCAATATAGTCCTCACATACTCCACAAGTAAACAATGGCAACATTCAACAAATTGAGTCAGGTAGCATTCCATGTAATTTCTACCTCAATATCTACCCCTTTTCAATGTGTCATATCTGTTACAGCATTCTTTTACTTAATTACTTGTATTTTTTGTTAAGCATGTTTCATTGCCACTGATGTAGTGTGTCCCTATTTTGAGTTATGTTTCTACCACTATTGTGATACTAATTGTCAGCATTTCAGCCATTGGTACAAATTACTTGTGCTGACCTTGAATAGCTTTCCCAGCAATATTTATGGAGGCAAGCTCATACTCATCCAATACAATACAAAAACTGGGAAAGAGGAACAACAAACTATAGGTACAACCTACTCACCCCTTATCTGAAGAAGTGTTTCTAATAAAAAAAATCAGTGGATGCCATCATCCTTTTCCAAATTCAGGAAAGGTCATTGTTTAGCTGCTTGTTAAAATATATGCTGTAGAATTCACTTCACATGTATGATCTCCTACACTTGGAATGTCGAGTATAACACAATTATTTTGGTTACTATCACCTTGCTTTACATAACATCATAAAACAATACCAATAAAACATTGACACCAAGGCAGTATCTTTTTATATCAGTATTAACATCAGCTCAGTATATTTCCTCTGTTTTCTTGTGTAGAACAAGAACCATTTGTCTGGTCACACAAGCACTACTAATATACAATAAGGCTTCCTGAACTCCTTACACATAGATTGGCCTGCTATCAAAGAAAATTACATTAGATTTGGAATGATGATGCAGATGATTATGATTCTAAGATGCATTGAGTTGAATATTTGAATTATTAGGTATGGAATTTACAGTTGGAATATTTTCTTGAGATAAGAGCCCAGCAACAGTTTCATGTCATGTATCACTATTTCATCACCTTTTGCTAAGATAATGTTTACATCTGGCTTTCCAGTTTCGCTGTACAGCTGTAAGTTAGTTTTGAAGGGGCTTGTGTTTGTTGAGTACTTTTTCTTTATCATAACTCTTTTGGAATAGTAATCACCATCTTCAAGTTTTCTCTTTCAATACCATATTGGCTTTTCCTTTTACTTGGTGCTTTCTCAGGTAAAGCATCAGGTTCCTTTTGTTTACTTTGGGTGTTAATTTTACTAGAAATGCAGATCCATCAAGATATACTGACATGGCATTAACATATTATGATTAATTGTTCTCTCTTGACTGAGTAAATGGAGGTTAATTTACTGAGAAAATAATAATTATGCCTCCAAACCAACAACTGAGTATTCATGTACTATATTTGCCACTCATGGGTTGCCACAGATATGTGTCTGTGACAATGGTCCAAATTTCATGAGTGTTGAATTGATACAATCATGGAGAAGCCAGGTCAATAGCAGCACATCAATATTACACAAAAAGTTTAATTGTCATGATTCCACAGATCATAAGTTTTGGTCCTTCACTTTAACTAATGAAGTGTGAGTGAGGAACTAAAAAGCAAGGAAATTTGGTGTTGGTGTAGTAGAGAAAGCAACTGACCACTGTCACACCATGTGAGTGCCAGGGTCCATGGGAGGACCATCAAGAACTCATTCAAAGCCATTTTATATGAAGAACTATGACTGTTTGGGCTAAGGGTGGCAATATGTAGTATACTGGATTGAAGTGCTGCCTTTATGGTATGATTAGGGACTTTTAGTGGTACAAGACTGTTTCGTTATTCTATTTAAATTTTGTTTTGAAATAGTTTTTTTTGAAACGTTTGTTATCATTCTATCATTCTTGATCTATATCAGTGTCTCATATTCCTACCTCCAGAGCCTTTTTTCAAATCAAAGCTCTTGATAATAATGTTACTTGTTGCAAAAGCAATCCAATTGTATAAGGAATGAATGTAGAGGAAGGAAGAATATTGGCTGTCATTTTTAAATGGTGCTTACTTAATTCTCCAGTATCTTATGTAAATAAAAATATGAACCCAGTTTAATAGACTTCTTGCCATGCTTTAATTTCTTAAGACAAAAGGTATTAAAAATTTATAAATATTATCAAGGCTGGCACCATATCTGGCACAAAACAAAATTACTGAATGCATTGACATATATTATACACTCACCATGGTGTCGCATATGATCCCTCAATAGTCTTTCTGATGCACACCTTCGTAAACAATGTGAACACTGAAAATTCTCATCTGAAAAATATCAAAACATACTTGCTTATCAAATCATTATAAAAATTCTATTAGCCAGATAAATTATGAGAATTTGTTACTCTTCTTTAAAGTTTTTAAAACCATTTTAGGAGTAACAATTTCAATTTCAGTTTATAGCTTTGGCAAACTACTGCTGCTTCAATGATAAATACCACGTATTTAAATGATCAGTTTCTATTCTTGATTGCTTACAAAAATACAGGGTCCAGATAAGACTCAATTTGTTGAAAATTATTTCAAAATATTTCTGAATTACCCTAAGGTAAGAAAAAGCCTAAGGTATATATATATATATATATATATATATATATATACCCTAAGGTAAGAAAAAGTGTTTGCCCATTACCTTGCAAAAAATTTTAATGTGCATCACTTAGTAACTATATGGTAATATCACTTTCTTATCTGCAAAGCATTTTTGCACATTTTTTTGTCACTTACCATATTCTCCAAATTTTCATTCTCTCAATTTAACTACAGCAGTAAACCATAAATACAACCATAGATAAAAAGGGTACCAATTTTTCCCTCTAACCAATACCTTGAGGATATAAACAGAACTGCCCAGTAAATGATTAGACATCCTTTTCTGGGCATCCTTTTTAAAAAAGAAATTGCTTACTGTTATTTGTGATCCTCAAGAAAATTTCAAAAAATGAAACCTCAGAATATAACCTTAATGAACAAGGTTGTCACAATTTAGCTATTTATTTAAAACAACACTTATTCATTCAATCCTCCAAATACATTAAACCAAATAATGCACCAACTGATGTTATAACAAAAATACACTTAACATAATTCAAGATAAGTAAATAGAAATTGCAATGTAACACACATACCTATAAATAAGTCTTTTCTATTTAACTCTTAATCCAGATCGTACATAACACATTAAAGCCATGATTTAAATAACTCTTGCATACCTCATTTGTAAGACATTAACTCAGTTCATGTTACTTAAAAATTTTATATCATATAAAATCATATACAAAATAGACATAAGCTTACTTACATGACTCTGAGTCTTGCCTTGATAAATGGTCAATAAATTTTGTTCTATTGGCAAAAAATCCCCCACATACTGGGCATGCTATGAGTTTCTCATGTGTGTGAACCCTGCAATGTTCTTTCAGTTTGTATACTGTTTTGAAGGTACAGTTACATTCTGTTAAAAATAAAGGCAGAAGATTTTAATAACAACCAAATAGGAGATTACCTTACTTTAGCACATAGTTTTTGTATTACAAATTACATACAGCCTAATCTCGTTAAGATTGCATAAATTATGGTGTGTCAGCTGTTATATAAACTAAGCGATGGGAAGCAACGCTGTAGATATTACAATAGAAAGCGTTTATATCAAATTAAGGATAATTTTTAAGGCTATAATTATTTTAAAATCTTTACCATTCCATTTACACATATAGCAGTTGAAGTACTCTTCAGGGTCATCAACAACACTTATTTCAGTTCTCAAAGCATGTGCATCGACGTGACTGAAAAAGTCCAACGGGCATTGAAATTCGCTGCCACAGTTCTCCCAAAAACAAATAAAAGGATCTGAAAGGTCCGGTAGGTAGTCTTTCGTTTCGTCGTTTAGCTGACAGGGTGCAAATTTTGACAACTCTTGCTCTTGTCGCCCTGTTTCTTTAAGCTTTGAATGATATCCATGGTACATCACATGTCGTGTAAATTGCATGGGATCTGTAAATAGTTCAATGTTACAGCCTTGCCACTCACATGTAAATACTAGCTGTGATCCTTCCTCTTGATTTTCTACTCTCGCAAAGACAGCTGTAGCGACGTTTATTGAGCTGTCAATATGCATCCTAAGGTGATTTCCATACATTCCGTAGTCATCTATAGAAATTGTGTAACATGGCGTGTCACATTCGTGCCATTTACAATGCAACTGATATACTCGTGCTTTCTTTTTCTTCCCAGAACCCATTTTATAGCGGGTTTTTTCTCGAAAATGTTACTAATTCACCTTCACCCAAGGATAAATAAGATGTTGAAAATATGAACTGGATCATTCGCCACTAAATCCATTCTGAAATCCCTGAGTGCTCCAAGTTTAAAATGCCTAACGACCGCTATGGGAGGGCATCAACAGTAGACATAGCTTAACATTTTAGCATCCTTGTTTAGTCCGATTTGTTTTTGACTTCAATAGCTAGTTCATTTCTGCATAAGATAAACAAAATAATTTCAGTAATCTCACAAAGCCAAAAAATGACTATTTTCATCTCTTTCCTCTTCGAGGTTCCATGGAGTTTTTTGGACCTGGCAGGAATCAGATTTATAGCGGGAAACTTGGAAACTAGTTTACCTCGTTTCTGACTCTCGTCAAAGAGAGGTCATTTGAAGATGCCAAACTTGGCAATGAGGTTCCATATGCATGCATGCAAGTCGCGGTAAGCATCGGTTTATGCACAGTCATTGTGTTTATTACCTGAAGTTGATTCAAGTCGCTCTCAAGAATTAGTTATGTGTGTACAGATATTACCGTGGCCTATACCTTGATAATTGCCACGGATCACATTAAACTTGCTAAGCAAAGTTTGCTGAATTTTGAATTCATTGATTTGCAAAAGCATGGCTGCGGTGAACAGATTTTCTCTAGGATTTCATATATGGAAAAATGAACACATGATGTTATTTAGATTTCCTTCCACAAGTTGCCAAAAATTTCGAGGCTATAAAGTGCATCAAGTTGTTAAAAGAGAAACGGGTGAAAGCCATGAGGGCCCTGTCCATGTGTTTACACCGTTGCATGCAAATCGGTTTAATTTACGCGATGTGGACCAGGCCTTATACCTGACAAAATCTCTACAGTGTAGCAGACCTCTTGTTTATGAAAAAGAAAACTGCATGGACCCAGTGATTATGAAGAAAATGGTTGAGGACTTTAGAATTACATTGCTACATACTCGTAACTTCTTTGCTGATGATCAAGAACACAAGCGAATCGTAAGGAGAGAGGAAACAAAGGATGTATCATCTGGTGTAAAAACATTCTACAATATCAATCAAATTGTTGCTATGAACTCGCATAAATGGTATGCTTCATTAACTTATTTTTAACTAAGTAAAGAATGCAAAGGCTAGTACAGAATGTTTACATTTATATATATATATATATATGTATATATAGGCCTATATGTATATTTGTGTAATTTTGTTTATTCGTATAAAAATGTGCTCAATTCATATAGCAGAACAATATACATAAGGTAAAACACGAAACATCAGAACTGTGATTCCAACTGATAGTTTCACGATGCCTCATGATCGAAAAAATCGTGAGACTATTAGTAAATATTTTTATCTTTGCAACACAGGAAGAAGCTTTGTCAACAGGATCAGTAAGCGCCAAAAGGTACCACGAACAAATCTCTCCTTTATGCCGCTTGTGTGTATTGAAAGAAGAAGATGCCATGCACAGGTGGGTGCAAAATNAGTTTTTTTATTCTTTCCAACTTATTATATCTTTTATTACGCTCTGCATTTATGTATCGAGCACTCTAATACGGTTAACCGAATCGAATGTACCATATATATATATGTATATATAGGCCTATATGTATATTTGTGTAATTTTGTTTATTCGTATCAAAAAGTGCTCAATTCATATAGCAGAGCAATATACATAAGGTAAAACACGAAACATCAGAACTGTAATTGCAACTGATAGTTTCACGATGCCTCATGATCGAAAAATCGTGAGACTATTAGTAAATATTTTTATCTTTGCAGCACAGGAAGAAGCTTTGTCAACAGGATCAGTAAGAGCCAAAAGGTACCACGAACAAATCTCTCCTCTATGCCGCTTGTGTGTATTGAAAGAAGAAGATGCCATGCACATTGCAGGTGGGTGCAAAATACTGGTCGAAGGCCAGTATATTGCCAGACACGATCAAATTGCACAGAGAATGCATTGGGAGTTGTGCCGAAGGTTTGGAGTGGAGGTAGGAGAGAACTGGTTTGAGCACACCCCAGAGAATGTGATGCCAGTGGGCAATGTTGTGCTGTACTGGAGCACGATTTTGTCAACAGATTGCCAAATTAAGCATAACAAGCCAGACATCTCCATACACGATAAGCGTGAGAGAACCTGAATGCTCATTGATGTTGCAGTGCCAATTGAGGGGGAGAAGTGAGAGAGGTATTCAACTCTGCAAGAGGAGCTTGAGTGCATGTACCAAGCCAAAGTGACCATTGTGCCAGTGATAGCTGGAGCCATGGGAACATTACCACCTGGACTATTTGAAGCATTCGAAACATTGCAGATCCCTAATATTGCTGCAAGTGCTCAGATTTCGCATCAATCTTGCACAGTGTTCTGCACCTCTGAGGTCCTTGTCCAGACTTGAGATGTAGACATACTTATCCTAGGTTACCTAGTGATGCAGTAGCATTAAAAAAAATATATATGTATATATATATATATATATATAGTAAGTTTTCCTTAAATTGTTACATAACATGATAAAACAAATATGTGACTCAATTCATTTACAATCAATATGATGCTAACTATGTTAGGTTGCTTCGCCTCTTGAGGAATGCTCATCAATAATGGTACTATGCATAATAAGGAAAGAAACATAGAAAAGAAGGTACATGGATCACCTCAAACCTTAAGGAAGTCATCCTAATAGATCGGTGTACACAAACCAATATGAGCACCAAACAATTCCCAGCAAATTTTTTGAATTGTATTTTTAATCTAGTCATAGTGAGCAACCCAACAAAACATGGGCTATGTTTTACGCAGGCAATTGTTAGTTACCTGTAAAATATTTTTGAACAACTTGGTTCTTTGAGAAAATCACATTATTTGGTCATTGGTTTGAATTGTAATATTTGGTTACAAAATCACATCCTGTTATTGGTGAAAAAATGTTTGGAAAACAACTTTATGCCCTGGTTGTGGATCATTTATTTTGTATTTCTAAAACACACAAATGGTTGCTTATTGGATTATCTTTGGTGCATCAAAAAGATATTTTGATGAGCCACATTATCTTATAAGGCTGGACTGCATAAACATTGGGCAACACCATTTGACACTGTCAACCATTGTGTGTGCATTTTGTAGCAAAGGTGACCATGTGAGCCATTTTTTTGGCCGGGAAGAGATTAAAACATTAGCATTGTTTTAAAAGTGATAAAAAACCAGAGGCAAGCAAACTAAAACCAGATCCATGCAAATATAACTTGGATGTGCTTTTTAAAGGGAGCAAATACAGCAGGAGAATGAGAGAGGGTTTCCTATTTAAGAAACCCCTCTTTTTATGTAGGAATGCTGTAAATCTATTGAAATAGGACTTATACAAAGCATTTTTATTAGCACAGGTTTTAAAGAACTAGACACGCCCAGGATATGAATTTCTGAAGTTTTTCTGCTTTGAGTCATGGCACTGAGCTATTTTGGGGGGCAAAGGTCATTAGTACTTTGATTTGTGAATTGTGTTGTTTTGGTTCTTGCAACTGATTTCTTAAAAAGTCTTGTTTTTTAAAACATGCATGTTTTGTAAATAACTGAGTTATTACATGGTTTAAAAAGAAATAAAGATTTTTTTCATATTGAATTAAACTTGACAGCTGGTGTTACTATGAGTTAATCATGGAGAATGTCATGTTAAGCCATGTTAGGTTTTTCGTAAGACATACATGTTTTTGTATGTAATTGTGCTCTTACATCTATTTAAAAGAAGTAAGAATATTTCATACTTTAATATATTTTCTTAAGAAATAGTTGAGAATTGGTATCCAACACCATTTTTTGTTGAAAGAATAAGAGTGTTATTA
>RDPX01000021.1:2190732-2318078 GCA_003991215.1 Morbakka virulenta | reverse complement strand
CTTTCCCAAAGTACTGTCTTTTGGATTTCTCTCAATAACGCTTGGAGTTCTTTCTCATTATCAAACTCAAAGATTTTAACACTTTAACCATACATAATCTTCCTTCTCGTATTTCAATGTAATCACGCTCTGCAGTGGTTTCTCTGCTAACCTTATTTCACTGTTTCTTTTTTGTCGTGAATCTAACTGCTTCTTCAGCTTTTTCCACACCTCTTTCCAATCATCAAATCTCTCTTTACAAATTGTTACATGTTCTTCGTCAAATGTTACATCTACAACAATCCTTTTCACTGCTGCTTCCGCATCTCTTTTGAATAAGGAATGCTCTTTATTTATTTCATGTTTCCACGCTACCCTGATCCAATTGTCAGTCGATGTTGCCATATAACATGCTACTCTTGTTTTGGTCTCGATAATTTTCGATAATTTTCCGCTGCATTACCTTTCCCAGTACTGTATGACTATATGTCATCTGTGTAGGAAAATTATCTTTACCCTCCAATATCTTATTCAGTTGGCAAGCAATCCTCAAAAAAGATTGAGCTTTTTGATCCAATAAACTTGAACAGTATCTTTTTCCTGCTGCTTTTCAATTTGGGATCATTCGACAATGTTTCTGTGCATTTTCAACACTTACCCTCATCATTTCTGAAGTTGTTACCCATTATTCCCCCTCTTTAGGTCATTTAACCATCTGCCTCTATTATGCTCCTGTTTGGCGTTCCATATGTCGCCCCCAAAACGTTTTGCACCCTTGAGCACCAGGCACATCATTTGAACTATTTGAGCTTCATTTAGTTCTTTGTATATCTTCTTCTGGTCAACATTAAACACCTTGATCTGTCTGAATTGAATGATTCTCTGGTCATATTTTTAACCTTTGCATTCATTCTCTGCTTTAATTCTCCAATTACTGTTTTGCCCCTTTTTCTTTAACTCTATATCTTGCTTCCAGATTTTTCAGTTTACATTTCTTTTTTGTTCCAAGTTCACCGTTCTTTTCTCTTTGCAGCAAGTTGACCTCTAGTTTCAATCTTTGAATATCCTCCTCAATTCTTTGTTTTCACGTAGGTTAATTTTTCTTCCTATAACTGATTTTCATCGAGCTGTTCTGCATCCCGATTGTTCCGTTAATTTTTTTCAGTTTTAAATCAGGAAGTCTTTTCGTCAACTTCTTTAAACGTTATTCCTGCAGTTGTTCTTCGTGTCATTGTTTCTTTCAATTGCTAAATAATCTGTTTCTGTTTCTGTAATGTGTTCAACCTTATTGGTTTTAGCTTATCCAACTCAGGTTTTGATAACCATCCGTTCTTTCTGATGGCTCTTGCCTGGTCACAGACACGCTGTTCCATTGAGGCAAACACAGGCAATACCCTCCATTTCCTAAACATTCTTTGCCTGTGGCCCCTGATGGTTCTCCCTTCTTCATTAAATGGCTTACTTCTATAAAAGCATTTCATAACCATCTTACTTACGTCTTTATTCCATTCTTTTTTGGCAGTAGTAGGATAACGAGCGAGGCCTTAGTGCTCACCCGAGTAACACCTACTGGATGAAGAGCCTTAACATGAAGTTCCAGCCCCATTCACATCGTTATATGATATAAAGTGATTTGAAAGGTAGCATGTATATCGTGCTTTTGTGAATTTAGGGTTGCACAACCACCAGTGTTTTTATCGAGACACCATCTCTAGGCGGGCTGATACCCAAAACTAAAGCGTCCCCCTACCCATGAGACAGACTTGTCCCCGGATGTCAATCCGAACGTCCTGGCAACAGATGGAGCCACTAGATACTACACCTTGCTCAAGGATTCCTTGGAGGTGACTGTGGCAAAGGGCAGCCTCATTCTCCCACGTCGAAACTTCACAGCTGGATGCATTTTGACTCCATGACCAGGATCAATTATTATTGTTGTTGTTGTTATTATTATTATTATTATTATTATTATTATCTCTTAAAAGTTGCACCATATACACCGTTCTTTGGGAATTCTTGTCCCCATGGACTACAACTAGAGATTTATTGTGACCTGATTTGCGCTTAGTTACTTCTCAAAAACAGGTACAAATGCTTAAAACTGTTTGTATGGTATAAACCAAACATGGATAAAAAACCTATTCCAGGCTCTACGACAAGAAATATGGAGTAAGTGGGTAAGTGGGCGGGGGGGGGGCTAATATAGAAAATAATCATCCGTCAGACCCAAACATGGTTTGGATCAAGGGGGAAGAGATTTTATAGATTTGAAAATTTCTACATCGGCTAAAAATGGTCTCAAAACCTTTATGAAAAGTAAATAATAACAGGGAATAGATAGAAAAAATCTCTGGTTGGCAAAATAATTGAGAGCTTTGCCCTCTAACCTTCTCGCGTTGCATGCCTTATACGCGGAAATATGAAAAATATCGTCCTTTAATTCCTGCTTTGAATTTCAGCTTTTCAAGGATAGCTTGGTAAATCTTTCCGCCTGTTCTTTTGGTTTATTTAGCCAATCTTTTATTCATTTAAGTGAACTGTACAACGCTTTAAACATCGACAAGAAACAAGAAGGCTTCCGTTGCACTAAGCTTTCTAATATCACCATTCAATATAGAAACTACATAATTTATCATAGTACTAACCATGGGAAAGCCCTCACTTTGTAATCTGTTAAAATTATTTTGTTAGTTAAATCTTAATTTAATAAATCGGGCACAGCAGTGAAAACTACCTTGTTTAGGGAAGTTTCTATTTGTACTCCTTTGTAAGTAAAATGAAAAAGTTAGTCAGTATTATATTATAATAATTATTATTATTATTATTATTATTATTATTATTACTTTTTGTTTTTGTTTTTTTGTTTTAACTTCACTTTTCCCCAGTAACTGGGAGTCGCACGGTGCCCTTCACAGGGACTTGGACTTGTCAGTTAGGAATTTCTTGGCCGGAAGCCATTCCTTACGCCAACAAATGGCTTTTTCTTTTGCAAAGTTCCAAAGTCGTCCGCTCGGGGAATCGAACCTGGAACCTCTAGGTTACGGTGCAGTTGCACTAACCATTAAGCCACGGTTCCTCGTTATTATTATTACTATTATTTTTATTATTATTATTATTATTTTGGTTTTGCTTTTCTCTGTATACTGTATACAATCCCACTCCGGGTCTCTCCCAGAGACCTAAAGAAATGGAAAGGCTGGCTTTAAACAACAAATATTTATATATCAGATAACATAATTGTATAGTAAAATAGTAAAAAGGTAGCTTTATAACGATAATGCTTTTCGTAGTATATGTGCTGTCCCATTAAGCACTATTTTTTGTAATTCGGCGAGCGAGTTTGTTCCAGGCAGCTTTGTAATATGCTTTTCTACGTTTTTGTTTATAGCACCTAAAGCGCCTATTGCTATTTTTCACATTTTTTCAACTTCAAGTTGCAAGTCTTTATACTTTGCAAGTTTTTCTAATTTTTTGGCCGAAATGTTCTTATCAGTTGGTACAGTCATATCTATTAGCAAACACGTATTTTTATTGTGATCTTTAATGATTATATCGGGACGGTTGGCCTGAATGGTCCTGTCCGTATGGATCCCAAAGTCCCATAAAATTGTACATTTTCCTTTTCTGTGACATGTTCAGGTTTATGTTCGTACCAATTAGTTGCGTATGGGAGACCAAAGTGTTGACAAGCCTTCCAGTGGATATATTGTCAAACTCGATCATGCATAAGCTTGTATTCAATTGGTGTTAAGATTGGACAGCCAGAAACTATATGATCTATTGTTTCTCTGGAAGAGTCGCAAAACCGACAATTAAGATTTGCACCGTTATGAAGGATTTCTGCCTAGAAATTCTTTGTAGGTAGACTTTGATCTTGCGCAGCCAGTAAAAATCCCTCCATTTCAGCTTTTAGCCCGGCGCTACGTAACCACTGATGGGTGAGTTTCTTATCTACATCAGTATCATCGATTCGCTTTGGGTATTGGCCATGGAGGGGTTTGTTTTTCCAATTTAGATTAATTTTTCTTGTTCCTTCATTTTTTTTTGCCGTTTGCTTTACCATCTTAGCTTGCTTGGTGCATACAATTTGGTCAATCTTAAATTCTGCCATGAACTTTCTACCTTCGTTGGTGATAGAGTGGGCTCTTTTCGTCTGTTCATGAGCAAGCACCAATTTTAACATCCTATCCAAGGTTGATTCAAGATATTTACATAGTCCTATTGTCGTAGTTTTGTAGCTCAGTTCCAATTGCATCATTCCTCTTCCTCTATCTTTCCCAGGGATATACAGCCTATCCACGTCAGCTTTCGGTTGATGCATTCGGTACATTGTCATAAACTTTCTTACTTTCGTATCCATCTTCCGGATCTCGCTCAAAGACCAATTCATTAAATTAAAGTTATATGTAACGATAGGAATTGGGAATTGCTAGTGTATTTATTGCTTCTATTTTATTGTTAGAATCAAGCTCCGTTTTAAAAATACATGTAACCCTTCTGTAGAATTCTTTTTTAACTATCTCTTTCATACTGTTGTGTTGGATTCCGTCACTTTCATTAATACCCAAGTATTTATATATTTCTCCAGGTTCAAGTTCCTTAATGGTTTCATGATCGTCTAATTCTATGTCACTTGACTGTACTAGTTTTCCTTTCTTAAAGGTTGCTTTAGCACATTTATCCAATCCGAATGACATATTGATGTCATTACTGAAAGTCTTTACAGTTTGCAACAGCCCTTCAAGTTCACTATCATTCTTTGCAAACAACTTTAGATCGTCCATATAAAATAAGTGATCTAAAACTTTACCATTAACTTTGTATCCATAGCCTGTTGCATTAAGGAGTTTCGAGAGTGGGAAAAGGGCGATACAGAAGAGAAGGGGAGACAAAGAGTCTCCTTGGAAGATACCACAATTTATGTTAATGCGATGGGATTTAAGAATTCCGTTTTCATGGCTTAAAGAGAGAGCTGTTTTCCACATCCTCATGCTACTTCGTATGANTCGTCTAATTCTATGTCACTTGACTGTACTAGTTTTCCTTTCTTAAAGGTTGCTTTAGCACATTTATCCAATCCGAATGACATATTGATGTCGTTACTGAAAGTCTTTACAGTTTGCAACAGCCCTTCAAGTTCACTATCATTCTTTGCAAATAACTTTAGATCGTCCATATAAAATAAGTGATCTAAGACTTTACCATTAACTTTGTATCCATAGCCTGTTGCATTAAGCAGTTTCGAGAGGGGAAAAAGGGCGATACAGAAGAGAAGGGGAGACAAAGAGTCTCCCTGGAAGATACCACAATTTATGTTAATGCGATGGGATTTAAGAATTCCGTTTTCATGGCTTAAAGAGAGAACTGTTTTCCACATTCTCATGCTACTTCGTATGTAATTGACGATTACTGGAGAGACTTTGCACAGCTCAAGTGATTTCAAAATCCAGCTATGTGGAACGCTGTCAAAAGCCTTCCTGTAATCAATCCATGCGACACTTAGGTTTCTATGCTTCGATCTACAGTTTTCCAAAACCATCTTGTCTATGAGTAGCTGATTTCTACACCCATAGGACCCACGTTTACAGCCTTTTTGCTCTTCAGGAAATAAGTTATTTGCTTCAAGAAATGAATAAGTTCGATCCGTACGAATTGAGGTAAGTAATTTGTATGTAGTACTTAAACAGGTAATTTGTCTGTAGTTTTTTGGTTTTTTGTCTCGCTGGTTTTCGGTAATACACGTGTAGTGCCTTCAGAAAGCCACTGCGGACATTTTTCGGGGTTGCTGAGGAATTGTAAAAGTTGTTGGGCCATAATTTCATGACAAGAGCCAAGACAATTCAACCAGAAATTATTGACTTTATCAACACCTGGAGATTTCCATTTCTGTGCTTTACTCAGGACACTCTTGACCTCCTCAGTTGTAATATTGTTCCATTCCCGTACAGGAATGTTTGCATTTGATGATTCAACTTCTTTAACCGATTCAGATTCTTCATTATGAGGTTGTTCCTTACTCCAGATGTTCTTCCAAAACTGTTCCACTTCTTCAATCTCCGGTGCTTCAATGATTTTAATTCCTTCTTTACCTACTTCCCTATAAAACTTCTTGCGATTTGTCTTAAAAGTGTTATTTTGTCTATAGAACTTCACTCTTCTCAAATCTTTGCATCCTTTTCACTTTCGCCTGCAACTTCTGCTTTACAGTCTCCTTGACTTCACTTGTACTATCCCTATTTAGCTTATATTTCCTTTTGAGTTTGCGACATATTCTACTTTTAACATTTTTTCCTCTGTGAAGTTCCGTTAACACAGAAAGTTCCCCTCGCATGCCTTCTATTTCGTTTTCCAATCTAACCCTCCATTTAGGTTTTTTTCTTATATATTGTCTACTTTTCTTTATCTTTATTCCGCATCCAGAGGTAATAGTTTTGACAGTTGCATATATTAATTGGTTTAAATCAGTTGGGTCTAAGTCGTGGTCTTTCAGTTCTAAAATCATCTTTAGTGCCTCATTATCCATTCTAATGTTCTTATTGTTATTTTTGCTGTTTTGAATTTTTGGAAGGGATTCCCTATCGCTCATTTCAGTAAACTTAACTTTAGCATATTCTTCGAGTATGACAGAACGTATCCTTTCAATATGACTCAGTTCCAACTCAGTAAATGGAACATTCATACCTGCCTCAATATTATCATTTGTCGGTAGTTCAGTCTCAATCACTTTAACTCTTGTATTTTTATTTACTTCCCTAACATCTCCATTCAAATTTTCTGGTGCCTCAACATTATTTATCTTCAATTAAATTCTCTGCACTATTTAATGAGTTCTCTAAATTTTCAGCAAGGACAGTTTCTTTAATCAGGTTTAATTCTATATCAGTGAGTCTTTTATTTTTATGATGTCACGAGGGACATTTGCTAGTCTAATTGCATCAAAATACGGTCTAATATTTTCATTACGCGCTCTCCATATTTTAAAAGTACTTAATGTGCAGCTGATTTCAGATGCGTTTTCTAATGCCAGATAGTAGGAATAAATTACTTCCTTATAATCATCTCTACTCCATTTGATACGTTTTTCTTGTTTCTTTACGTTTGTTCGCGATATTGTCTCCGTTGGGTTCAAGTTAGGAATATCCTGGTTTGAATTTCCAGACAGAGTTGCCTTAAATGGGTTAGTTTCAGTCACCAATTTTTCGAACCCAGCAGGCTAATTCCTCCCTGAGGGACGCCCTCCTTGGTTAACTGCGCGACGAGCGATGCGGGATGTATTTCTTCTAGTATTCATTTATGATCACATTAAAGTTGCATTTTACTCTTTCTGCTAAGTAGCTGAGTATACCACGCGAGAAGCCACCTGGAATTTCTAGCTCACGCGGCTATGTTTTTTATTCAAAGTTTTCCTTCTCCTAGGTGTAATGCCAACCAAGGCTAATGAGCTCCACCTACCCAGGGCTAACAGGTACTACACCTTGCCCAAGGGTGACCTGGAGGTAGTTGTGGCAAAGGGTAGCCAAAGGGTAGTCAACATGTGGCTCCCCAATATGTGAAGGGTACTTTCCATGCAGTGATTTACTGTGTCATTCATTATTTTTCTGCTTCAAAAGCTCTTTTTTTTATTTCTTGCTCCAATAGTATTTCTTTTTCTGCTGTTGGTATGTCTGGTTTTAAGGTGAACTAAAGCCAAGCTTTCAAAGTGAAGATGAGATGAAGTGTAGTGACTCCTGGTTACCCTTTTGCCCATCCAGCTAGAACAAAGACATAAATACGCAAACTATTATCCGTTATTACTGCTTAAAGAAGGTACTTTTATGCTTTATGCCTCCCGTAGAGGTTCTCACGACACCCAGCTACAATATTTCTGCCACAAAGCACAGATTTGTGGATCAAATTGAACTGTAGGGGCAAGAATTATATACAGGAAACAGATACCTAACGAAAAACTGAGCCTTTTCTTTGCAATCGGTTTGGCATGGAAAATAACTTTTACCTTAGATAAGAACAAAAAAAATCTACAACCAAATAAACCAAGAACAAGGTAGAACAGAACAAAGTATCTACCAAAAATATGAAAAAATCTACGAGGCTTTCGTAGCCACCTAACAGAAAATTCCTCGAAAAATATTTCACGAGCTAGATTCTTTTCAAAAAATGGTGGCTCAAAGCACATTTACGAAAGGGAGTGTTATGTTGTCTTCTTGCAGCATCAATGTATGCCATAGACGAAAAGAAGCATTTCTTTTACTGATCCATAGCTTTAAGTGAGGGCACGTTTATAGACCGTTATTAATAACGGAGTAGATGATACATATTTTTGTAGCCAATACTAATAAATATCTCTATTGTCTTTGGTTTCATTGCGTTTTCTATATTCAAGGATTAAATTTTCAAAAACTTTGCATTCACTTTTTTAAATGTCCTCTGTCAATATTCGTAGTTACGATTTTAAAATGTAACTGAGGAATCGTAAGCATATATTCAAAAACCGCTGTTAAAGCTAATAGTTCGCAAAACTATGGGTGATTTGGCGATGAGGCACTCATCGGTGACCATACCTCAGTGTCTGTTTCTGCAAAACGAACGCTCATTTTCTTTTCAAAATTTTTGTTCAGGTCAACGACAATACCCATTAACGTACATGAATCATCATTTTCAGTGTTTGCACCAGGTATTGGTTCATCTACTGCAAAATCATCAAATCGAGACGGTATCCCTGTGTCCCTTTGGGGCCTACTCTCTTTGCCATATATTCCTTCCAGAGATTGCAAATCTACTTAATTTTTTTTCAAAGAATCTTTCTTATCCTTTGGGAGAAGTTTTAGATTTCCGTGGCTGCTACTTTTAAAATCCAAACGTCTTTTCTTTTCAGTAGGTGAAAGTGAAGGTTCTGTGCAAGCTTCTTGTGGTGATAGATTTTGTTTTTCTTCATTCGGTCTCCCTTTTCCAAGATATTTCAATAAACTTATTTTTCAAAATTGGTTATACCATCATGATCATATGGATGAAGAAAACACACCAGCCGATTATTTATTAATGAAATTAAGAATTTGAAAGTTCGATGCAAATGTATAACACGCGCGTTTCTCGTAAATACAAACTGTAAACTAATTCTGGTGATGTTCTAATCAAACTGCTGTGTCTAAAGTTGAAGGAAAATATGTAAGCGGGAAGATAGTGTTAACATGGCTTTGTGTGCTAGAGGAAGACAAACGACAGGAAAAGAAAGAATTACAAAGGAACATTTTGGGTGGGGTGTTAATGATAAGAAAAAGAAAATATGGAGCCCACTGTATCCTACTTGATGATAATTGATCGAGCAATAACTTCAAAATTCCTTTTCTTGAAACCGAGTTCTACTTTTCTAGGTCAATAACTTTAACCCAAGTCTTATTTTATTTTTTATTCTGAATATTTAAACAGAATGAACATTTTAGTGCTCTTGCACTGCTATAAATATGTGTCCTGCTACAATAAAAATGGAAAGAGAATAAAAACAAAATTAAAAAATAAGCTAGAAATAAATAAAATGAAAAAATTTTATAATTGCCATTGTATTCACAGTAAGTGCAAACTAATCTGGTAGAAAGAATATTTACACAAACTGAGAATACAATAGCAATGAAATATCTATATATGCATCTAAAATATATACAAGGTTACTAAAAAGCTTTTAATTAAGTAAAAACTTTATCACCGTCAAGATTTCTGTCAAGAAGGTGGATAGGGAGGCAATTATATATTCTTGCTCCCATGAAATAAAATGCAGACTTTGAGAATTCAGTCTTACATTGTGGAAGTTCTATAGAAATACCATTTTTCCATGTATTTGCAGTATGTGTTCTTAATCTAAAATAGTTTTCAAAATTTGGACAAATGCTACCATCAATGCATTTTTGAACAACAACTGCAGCATGTTTTTTGATCTCTATCTTAAAGTCTATAGTCAAGTCTTTTGAGACATTATTCACTCTTTCACTTAATGACTTTAGTTTCTTTGTTTGTGTCTCGGTCATGTTCAAATTCACTGGAGAGGTAAACATAATGGTCGGTTTTATATAAGAGTTGACAATAGATTTTGATGCATCTGGAGTCAAAAATTTGCGAATTTTTGAAAGTAACTTTGTTTGAGTTGAAGCTTTTTTGTAAGCCTTCTCGAACTGCTCTCCCAGATTGAGATGGATGGGTATCGAGTGTTGTTCCCAGGTATTTGTATGATGTCGTATTGTTGATTGTGTTGTCACTGTATTTCAAACTCAATTGGTTGTTACTTTTCAATCTGCGACTCGTACCAAATAGCATAGCCTCCGTTTTCGATTTCATGAAGTTTATAATAAGTTCATTTTCTTTTAGGTATTCATGGATTCTGACAAGGTCTTCGTTTAGCTTACTTTCGATTGAGTCCATGTTTTTATCAGGCACGTAAATTATGGTATCATCAGCAAATTTAATGCCACTAGAGTGCTTAAGTATTTGAGTTAAAATAATCAAAGAACATCAGGAACATGATAGGATCTAGAATACACCCTTGTGGAACACCAGAGAGTATTGGGTGTTTCTCTGAATTTTTATTTGAATAGCTAACATATTGAAATCTGGAAAACAGATAGTTTGTAAACCATTCAAGCTCATTTTCTCTCACACCATAGTCCTTAAGTCTTTGGATTAAGGTGGTGTGGCCTATGGTATCGAAGGCCTGAGACAGATCGATAAAGACTGCATCGGCTAAACAGCCCTTATCACCTGCTTCTCTTATACAATCAGTAAAAAGTGTTGTTGCTAGCTCTGTTGACCTTTTGCTCCTGTATCCAAACTGTGTGTTGGAAAGTAGTTTATTTTCTTCTAGATAGTCCATCAACTATTTCTGTATTGCTTTCTCTAGCATTTTAGAGATAGCGGGGAGAATCGAAATCGGCCGATAATTGTCTGCTTTTGATCTGGTACCTGATTTGTGAATAGGTGTTACACGAGCCACTTTCCATTCATCTGGGACAACACTTGTAGAGAGTGACAGGTTAATTATGTAACATTAGTGGCTTCGAAATTATACTAGCACTGTCCTTTAGTAGATTTGTTGGTATATCATCCACTCCAGTAGCCTTGCTTCGTTTCATAGTTCGTAGCTGTTTTTCGACAAATAGCTTGCTTACGTACTTCAACTTAAATCTTTTTGTTGTAATCCTTTTCGACATCGCCGCTACTCTCCTTGTAAAGTCTCGAAACGGGTTGGAAATACATTTCAGCTGCTTTGCAACATTTGAAACAAAGTGACAAAAAGTTTCAGCATTCGAGTGCTGAGTGACATCATTAACACCTTTTATTTCTGGTTCTGTAGGTGATGTTGCATTATCATTATTTGATGGAAATAATGATTTAATAGTCTTCCAAAACGTTTTTAGAGTGTTTTTTCGATTCAGTGAGCAAATTCTGATGGAATTTTTGCTTTGCAGTTCGTAAAGTATTGTTACACTTGTTTGGAGCTTGTTTGTATCTATTCCATTCAACTGTCTCATTTGTCTGACGGGCTTTACGAAGAAGGCGGTCTTTTAAATTAATTTTTCCTTTCAGTTTGGCAGATAACCACGGAAACAATTTTCCTTTAACTGTTTTTGTCATAGTCGGTGCATGCCTGTTATAAACAAGTAAGAGTTTGTTTTTCAGTATACTCCAGCAACGGTTGACGTCATTACATTCATATAAATCGTTTAAATCAAGTGATGATAGTTCAGTATACATTGCTTTGTGGTCATACTTGGTATAATTTCTACAGGTTATTGTACGAGGAGTGTATTTTCGGTGATTTCCTTTTCCCACGCATCCAATTAAATCATGATCGCTTATTCCAATAGGGTAGACGTTGGAAAAGGTTATGCTCTCCCTTTTGTTTTACATAATTACATCTATCAAAGTTGACGATTCCTGTGTCACGCGGGTAGGTTTTGTAATTAATTGTTCAAATCCCGCGGTAGATATTATTTGTTTCAGCTCTTTACAATGTGTTGGTTTGAGATAATCTGCATTTATATCGCCCATTAAAATAGTTTCACATTTCAATTCGTTGATTTTAATTAGGGTTTTAAACAAAACATTAAAGTCAAGTTTTAAATCTCGAAATAACTTAAGTATCTCAATAACTTAAATATATTTTTCAAAAATCGAGTTTTTAATCTCTAAGTCTATACGCTTTGAGTGGAGGAAAATTCAAGTCAGTTTTTTTTATTTGAGGGTATTGCTGCCGTATTCTTATCCAGCTATGTACCTGCTGCAAGACCCCAAATCAGGGCATAACTTTTTGCATGACTACTACTACTACTACTACTACTACTACTACTGCTACTACTACTACTACTACTACTGCTGCTGTTGCTGTTGCTACTACTATTACTACTACTATTATCACCATTATTACTTCTGTTGTTATCGAGAGATTTTAGATCATCTAGTATTGGATGGATGAAAGAACTGTATTCACATCCAGCAACAAGACAGGAAAGTAGGCAAAAAGTGGGAGAAAATAACAAATAACAACATTAAAAATGGCAACACCACTTCATCCTCGTAAGTGGCGTTCTACAACAAGTGAGAAAAACCTCAGTCGTTCAGCGATTGTTGTTGTATGGCAACAGCTTATGGCTACAAAGCTCCATTATTTCTAGCCTGCTAACTGACAATGCACACAAAGATATCTTGGCAGTAGTAATTTAGCTTAATGTTGTTATTGGGCGTTATTGCACTGTTGGGTGATAAAAACAATAAGAATTAGACTTCTAAAGGCAACGTGGGAATGAATGTGAAAGGACACATAAATAGATCCATCATATTTGTATAATTACAGCGATACTTTATCAATATTTATAAAGAATTAATAGATTTCTAATAGCTTATAAGAACAAAATTGCAATATAAATGTTAATAACATAATGTTAGGATAAATGATTGATTCTTAACTCTGTACTATAACAAAACAAATGAGGAAATAGCTGGATGTCATTACATAATTATTTCCGGATACCGCAAAAATTAGGATCAGGGTTTATGTTATAATTATATCCAGACAATAATATTTTTCTACTTCTTTAGTATGCCTGATCACACTGGTCAAGAGCATTTTTGTAACATGAGCTTCTTGTACATTTTGTGGTCAATTCTGGGGTACTGAGCACGAATTTGCATTTCTTTTTTTCCCACCACGTCATAATTTTTTAAAATTTAATTTTAATTAATTTTTTAACAAATTTTAATTAATTTTCGGCCTTTCGACTAACAAAAGCATCTGTTCCAAAAAGGGTTTCACAGGTGCTAAAATGTTAATTGAGTAGCGACATCTGCATTGTGTCAGCGACAGGAGATTCTGGATTCCGAGTTAGCGTCCCTGTGTACTCATAACATAGTGCAATTATTACGCAATGCGACAGCTTGAACAACAAACTTCTAACATGTAAGCACTCTGTTCATGTTCCAACGAGTGTGAGGAGCTGTGGCACGCACAAAAGTGAAAGCAACATAAAGCTTAGTTTTGACATCATAGAACAAGGGAACGGTTCCTTATGCTGGCAAAGATTAACTATTTACATATTATGTAACACTTAATTAGGACACAAAGACAATGGATCCATGAATTCATGTAAACATATTCCCTGACAGATAACACCAAGGTGCGTACCTAAAGGTAGATTATTTTAGATGGAAGGCCACCATTAGCTTCTACTTGAGTGCATACACTTGTGATTGACGTTATAGTATTTTGAGCACCTTGTAAGTAGTATCAGCTTCATACTTTTCCAGGATGCAAAAACAACCCTGATAACTTTTGTTATGTTTGTGGAAAATATACTCCTCAATCGCAGCGATGGTCACTTACTACAGCTGTCTGCAATGCGTGCAAGAACTACTTTGATTGTGTTGTAGGCGATCAAAACAAACCTTGGGATCCTCACAGCTGCTGTATCTTTTGTTATTCGACATTGATAAGCTGGCACAGTGTTAAGCATAGGCGAGTGTCATTCGCAGTGCCTGCAGTCTGGAGACAGCCAAGGGATCATGTGACAGACTGTTACTTCTGTCTCGCGAAGATATCGGGCTTTTCAAGGAATTCAAAGCTGACCGCCCAGTATCCCGACGTGCGTTCCGTTCAAGGTCCAGTGCTTCACAACGTTGACCTGCTGGTTCCATCCTCAGCCCAGAAGAGAGTTAGCTCATCTGAAAGTAGCAACACTACTATCAGTGCCGGCAGCGATGCACCCATTGCTTCAGAAATACAAGCATCTGAGCCTCATCTTGTCACACATCCCGAGCTGAGTGACTAAGCAAGGGATTTAGCTCTGTCGAAGCAAAAGTGCTAAAGTGCTCCATTCCCGATTGCGAGAGTGGAACCTTCTGGGTCCGAATGCTAAGGTTTCCGCATTTCGTTATCGTAATCGGGAATTTTCCTAGTTTTTCACAAAGAGCGGTCTACTTTGCCACTGCACCGATGTACAAGGGTTGCTGTATGCTCTTGGACGTGAGCATAACTCGACAAAATGGAGGTTGTTCATAGACTCATCTGTGGTGAACCTAAAACCTGTACTGTTACACAATGGCAACTTACACCCACCGATACCAGTCGCTCATGCCGTTGGAATGAAAGAAACATACGAAACGATGAAGGAGCTGCTTTGTGACATCAAGTACTCGGAAAATAAGTGGAAGATCTGTGGTGACCTCAAGGTTGTAGGTCTAGTGTTGGGTCTCCAAAGTGGATACACCAAGCACTCCTGTTTCCTCTGCTTGTGGGACAGCAGAGTTGATGAGAAATACTACAAACAGAAACAGTGGCCCAAGCACTTCAATCTCGTGCCAGGGAAGCACAACGTGCAACACGCTCCTCTCGTTAAACAAGGAGATGTCCTAATTCCTCTTCTGTACATCAAACTTGGACTAATGCAGCAATTTGTACGGGCGCTGGACAAGGATGGAGCAGCTTTCCGCTTCCTCCAGCAGACCTTTCCTTGCATCAGTAAAGCTAAGCTAAAGGTAGAATCTTTGTTGGTCCTCAAATCCGAGAGCTTGTAAGCTATTCTGATTTTGCATGCATGATGAGTAGAATGGAGCTTTAGGGACGGAAATCTTTCAAGGCCCACCTTGTGGAAGTCCCATTTTCTAGCAAGAACGACGGATGTTAACATGCGTTGTGCCCAGAGGATATAGGCACACCTACCTCTTTTGAATCCGCTTTGATGTAATCCTGAATATTTGTCAACTTTATCCCTTATTCTATTCAGAGTAATGGTTGAAAAAATTTTCCTTGTGCTGTTCAGCAGTGTGGTTGGGCGAAGGTGTGTAGGGGGGCCTTGAGGATTTTTTGGCTTTGTATGGTGATCAAGATGCCTGCCCCTAGTGAATCAATTGGTGTATGTTGAGCAAAGGTTGAGTTGAATATATTGGTAAGTGGGGTCGCAACGATTTATTTACGGTACTTAAATAGTTTATTGAGAGGTCTTGGATTTCTCTCAAATGGTTCTGGTGGGACGTCAGTTCTATGTTTTGGAGTAGAGTTGTACCAGAACACCATGTCTAGTATATCAGCACCTGATCTAGCTGCCATCCGTTTCACTGTTCTGTGAACTCGCTCAACAATGCCATTCCTCGAGCTTTATGAACACATCTGTACATGCCATAAATTTTCCATTTATGGAAAAAAGTTGTCATAACATCGGAGTGAAACGCTGCTCCATTGTCCATTAAAATTTCTTCGGGTAACCCACGCTCTCGCACAATCTGGTCAAGTTGCTGAACAATAGCTTGACCAATTTCATCCGTCGGCTTCCTCAAGATACAGAAACGACTAGGCCCACAATCCATAACGGACAAGTAAGGAATACCTTTGTAGTGAAACGTATCAATCGCCAGCCGTGACCAGTTATTCGCCACTCCCAATTTTTCTTTAGTCCATTTCACTAGTCCCGGATCAATGCTGGTACATTGAGTACACTTCTTTATTACGTCAGCCACTTGCTTCCTTTTGACGGCAGGATCAACCTGTTGTGCTAAGAACAGCGTCCTATCAGTACCTAGATGGTGCATTCCTTGGATCTCTTCGATTGATGCTACACAGCCGGCTTGCTTGTCTCGTTTCTCATTAGTCACTAAATCTATCCATTTTCGACTTACCCTTGTTAGATGATCAGCTTTGTTGTCTGCTGTTCCTACTTTAACAACTTTTGCCTTCATTTGATACTCATCACACATATTCTTAATTAAATACAAACGTCTCTTGACCAACATTTCACTCATTTCTTTGCACTTAATCTTTTTGTCATAAAAAAATGGAAGCTAACCAACCATGAACAGTAGCCGAGTCTGAAACAATTGTAATGTTCTGTACATTCCATTTTACAGCTAAATTGATACCATGTACTATAGCTTCGAGTTCTACAAGGTTGATGTGTCCTGTATCATCTGATTTTCGTAACCATGTGCCATCCTCAACTATATCCTGGTTAATCTCTAAAGCACACCCTACTGCTAAGCTACTAGCATCACACCATACGATAGCATTGTCAATACACTGCACACTCCACTTGCCTCTTACAGGATCAGATTGTTGCACTCGAGTAAGCACTTCCTTTAACATGAAGTTCACGTTTCGTAATGTAATTGTCTCTCGGTAGCTGCGGGAGCTTGTTACCTCTCTTCCAGACCACCTCGCCGTGATTACCAAAATCAAGTTGCATGCCGAGTGCCCTAGTACCAGGCAAGGATTCCGCTTCCTTAGTTACAAGCCCATATTTTTTCAAATGAGAACTACGTCTTCTACCATAACTAACTTCTCATTAACAATAATATCGTCAATATAATGACTAGTAGCTACTCTAATAGTCTCGTCCATAGACAATACTTTTTCCAATATACAAGACATTATCTTAGGAGCACTACACATACCAAAACCTAATCTTCTAAGATAATATTGTGTACCACGCCAACTAACTGTCTGGTACTGCCACATGGAAGGATCAACAAAAACCTGTAGGTAAGCTTTACGCAAATCTAAAAATTTCACGTTATCACCAAACTGTCTCCACAAATGTATGGTATCACAACAAACATCACTACTACCAGAATGACAAACTATGCTTGTTGAGCTCACGGTAATCAAGTACAGGCCTGACTTTGTTTTTATTTGGTTGTACCACAGCCATAAGAGGGGTAATGTTATTAACTTGAGCACCTTCCGGTACCCTCACCAATATGCCAGACTTTACCCACTCTTCAATTTCTTTATCAAATTCATTCCTAATTAAATCATTCATCCTATAGCAATCAATTTTATTGTGCATAACAGGCTCTTCATTAATCCACTTCCACTTAATTTCCCATTTCTTACCATCGTAATTAGCTTCAAAATTAACATCACTAATCTTAATTGTATCTACCTTATTACACAAAAACTTATCACTAGTAGAAGCTACAATACTCATCAAATCTAGGTCATTGTAATCAACATTATTATCACTGTTACTACGTAATACATTTTGCGTAACACGACCACTATTGCGGGTTCTGCACGTACTGCGAGTCCCCCTAAGAGCGTAANAATTTCTTTATCAAATTTATTCCTAATTAAATCATTCATCCTATAGCAATCAATTGTATTGTGCATAACAGGCTCTTCATTAATCCACTTCCACTTAATTTCCCATTTCTTACCATCGTAATTAGCTTCAAAATCAACATCACTAATCTTAATTGTATCTACCTTATTACACAAAAACTTAACACTAGTAGAAGTTACGTTACTCATCAAATCTAGGTCATTGTAATCAACATTATTATCACTGTTACTACGTAATACATTTTGCGTAACACGACCACTATTGCGGGTTCTGCACGTACTGCGAGTCCCCCTAAGAGCGTAACAACATCCATTTCTAAAATCATATCAAATTTGTTGATAAGCTTATCCAACACTAAACAATTTAATATTAACTCCACGTCACAAACCGTAATTGATACTGTGGCAGTATTGCAAGACAGAATAGATCCATCGACCGCAACGATATGTGTGTTCACAGGCTTACAGCTTGAAACTAGGTGTTTTGATATGATGGTTTGCACACACCCTGTGTCAACCAGTGCGGTTATAGTCCTGTTAACGGCTCCATGAATTGTTACTTCCGCTGTTGGAGAGAAACGAACTAGATCAAGGGCACTGTCAGTACACACTGCAGTGCCCTCTACTCGTTTCCCGACGTGCAGTTACGAGCAATGTGACGCAACTGACCACACTTCCAATAAGTCAAATCTGGGCGGGTCTTCCTCTGTGGACATCTGAAGGTCGGGTGATTCCCATTACATACACCACATGCCAAGAGACGTCTTCCGGTTTCTTGTGGTGCAGGATTGGCTGACACAAACGCATCACTCATATGTGCCTCTGATATTAAAATTCGGGCTTGCTTAGTCACTTCCTGTAACGTCATCTTCTTAATACGGGACGTGGCTCTCAATGCAGATGAAACATTTACAGGTAGTCCACAAACGAAAGCACATTTAAGTAGCACTTCATCATCATCCACGTCTGCCAGACGAGCTAGTCTGCGTAAATCAGCAAGATAACTGTCGACGTGCTCGCCAGGGATCCAGTTTCGTTTCCTGAATTCATCGTATGCACTAAATGCATTTAAAGCAAACGCGTCTAACAAGGTCCGCTCTATTGTTGCTGCTACTTGCTTGGCATCCTGGTCTAGTTGGTCGTACACATTAAATGCTGCTCCGTCTAGATACAATGGCAAAAAACTCGATAAGTCATCGATCTTTTTCAATTTTGCAACTAACTTTACCTTTCTTTACCACATTTCAATATCTGTACTCCCGTCTCCATTAAACGAACGAATCATGTCATTTGTTTTATCCATGATATTAATGTAGAAAATGCCGAGATAGCTTGTACAAGAAAAGAGAACACGAATTCACAGTTTTCCACTTAGCTTTTTATTCCTTCCTTGCGCCTGTTCAACTTGACAACAACAACACGGCAACCATGTGCGAGTGCTCTTTAAAACATCGTTACAACGTGCAAAGTACAAAGTCCGATGCATACACGTGACCCACATCTGAACATGATCAATAAATGTGGTCCATAGGCATCCCCTGAGTTGTCCCCTGGTAATAATTATCACATAGTTTATTGGGAGGTCTTGGATTTCCCTCAAATGGTTCTGGTGGGACGTCAGTATCATCACTGAATTGTCGTTGGAACCATTCTTTTATTATTTTTTTTTGCTTTGTTAGTATCTGAGCCCATAAAGTTGCCTTCTTCATTCTGGACGATGATGGCTGGTGTCGGTTTCATGGTACGAAGTTTCTTTGCGGCTTTGAACATTCTACGGCTGTCATCAGTAGATGCGATTTCGTCTGCCAGGCTGTCTGCTTCTTCTATGGCAATGTTTTTGAGTCGTTTGTTGATTTGGTGCAAGACATCATTGCGTTTCTTGCGGAGCGCAGTGGTATCTCTACTAACACCTTTTTGGTAAATTTTTAGGCGGAGCGATTTTTGTTGTTCCGATAATTCAACAACAGTTGGATCGAGTGTTTTAGATTTTTTGCTGTATTTGACAGTGACAGCTGGTTCTTTTGCAGACGTTTTTATACATGTGAGCAGATTCGAGACAGCTTTGTTGGGATTGGGATCTGTAGTTTGTTGATCCAAATTAGTTTGCAAGAGCCTTTGGTAATTGTATTTGATATCGGTGTTTCTGCTTATGTTTTCTATGTTGATTTTTTCATTGGCGGATTTCTTTGGTGGTTGGTGGTGGACCAGATGAAGTTGATTGATTCTTATACTGGAAACAACTAGTTTGTGATCTGAATTGGTATCTGTACCTCCATATGATCGAGAATTTTGTATGATTACGGTTGCTGACTTTTGGCATAGGATATAATCAATTTGATTGAAGACCGGTTTAGTGGCTTTAGAGCCTGTCTCATGATTTTTATCAGTGATTTGGCATATCCATGTGGTTCTGTGCCTACTGGGATGTTTAAAGGCTGTGTTGGTTGCGAATACCCCATTGTTTGTGAGAAAATGTACGAGAGCTTCTCCATTTGTGTTACGTTTGCCTGTACTGTATGATCCCATACAGGGTTGTAATCAAACAGTGTTATCATTCCGAGTTAGCTTTCCTAGCTTGGAATTGAAATCACCACAAACGAATAGTTTCCATCTCGATGGTATCTTGATGGCTGATGTTAATTCCAAGTAGAATTTTTCGAGTATAGCCGGTGATGCTGATGCACTTTCGCTGGTTGGACCGTACGCGTTTACTATTCTTGTTTTGAGAGGAGTACCTTTCCGAGTGGATATGCTAATATCTAGAAAGCATACTCTGTCGCTTATGTATCTGTATTCATAGTTACACCTCAATAGTCTAGTGCATTTGTGCTCTAAAGAAATGTGCAGGTCATAATACCCACACAGGGGCTCAAAAAGGTAACAAAATTTCTCCTGTTGCCTAAATATTTTTGGTCTCTGAAGGAACTTGCAGTTCCTGGTAATCACACAGGGGTGTTAAAATGAGGTATATGTCTTTTTATTTGCTAAATAATTTCGATCCCTAAAGAAAGTTAAAGGTCATAATAATCATAAAGAGTTGTTAGATAACAGAAGTAAAAGATTGTAGAATCATGAATGAAAGATAAAAATGCAATAAGTCAAAGAACAAATTCTCATTCAGAATTTAACCATTAAGAAATGTTCCAAATTCAGATAAATATTTTTTATAGTACAACTACAAAAATTCGAACAAAAGATAAATGCAAAAAACAGATTAAAAATAAGTATTAAGTTGTTAAATATTAAATTCCTGATCAAAACCCGATTTCTGAGATATAGGTGAATCTATTCCTTTGCTCCAATAAATTTGACTACAGCGAGTTTTACATACAAATTTAAATAAATATTACTGTTGGACAATCTTGTTTTTGATTTACAAAAAACTCTCAGATAAACATTCGTTAAACTTCTTATTTTGGCTAAAACTGATATTCCTGCAAACCATAATAAACATGGAATAATTCAAGTGAACATGAAGTAAACATAGATGTAAGAGCTTAATCATGTTGTGAATCGGAAGCTCTTTCTGAGCTAAGTTTTGAGGGGTACTTTGCCCATCGTCAGGCTTAACAACAGGAGAAATATCTCTCGAAACGTAGCTCAGAAAAGGCTTACGAATCATAACATGATAAACCTCTTACATCTATGTTTCCTCTAAGTTCAAAAAGTCCAGAATTTTCATAGAATGAACATGATAGAATTTAATATCATGAAAAACAATAACACACAAAGTTTATATTCAAACCAAGAAATTGGAACTTCTAACATAAAGTTCCGAAAGTAAGCGTGATGCTATACCAGGGAGCACAGAAGCAGCGAGGGGTAAACTACCTCTCCTGCGTTAATGTTATGGACCCAGTAAATCCTAAGGTAATTATTGTAAACATATTAGAATGTTTCAAGAGCCCTGGTTATTTAAAGACAATCTTTGGCAGAACATAAATGTAAATTGAACTGGGGATTGTAAGTCATATGCTATTGATAAAAAGTTCCCGCTCATTTACAGAATTTTTGCAATCAAACTGTAAGCTGTATTAATTAAAGTGCTCTTTTTCCAAAACAGCCCCTTTCTTACAATCCCATAAAAATTGCTTCTGAAACTTCTGATGCTTAAGAGAAATTTTAATGGTTAAGAACCAAATAAGGCATAATGCCACTAGATGTATGGCACTGTAAAGAAATAACAAAAAAAGGGAACATAAAAGAAAAAAGGAGAAGGTAAAGTTAAATTCCAAAAACTTACCACTTACTAACAAACATTGTGTAATGGCTAACACATAACCCCTACAATTTTCATTATCATCAAAGTGAAGGAAATCAATTCCATCCCTTTACGAACTGTCAATATTGTTTACGGGAAAAGGCAAGAATCGAAAAATAAAATGTGGTTAAAAATGGATCAAATATTCTAAAAAATTCTTTAAGTGAACAAAATCTTTTTAGTGAAATTTTTGCCCCTTATGTTTATATTCTTATTCTATGGACTGGTAAAGATGATCCAAAACAGATTGGTTGCAACTCTCTCATTCCCATAAATGCTAATTCCTACGAAAAGTCGTCTGCTTACTATTGCAAACGTATGGTATTAATTTTTTCAGACACTTGCTACTAATATATCAAATGCTATATATTATACCTATTATACCTATAATCAACACCTTTGATGGAAAACACATAGTATGTACTCTCTCTCTCTCTCTTGATTAGCGATTTTCAGAAACGGACATTAATAATTGAAAAATACTCTCTTAAATGAATTTCCTTTTTGCTAATGGTATAGAGGGCCATAAAATAAAATTTTCAAGAAAATACGGTTAAATATCACTTCCTTTAAAAAACATCTCAGTCCCACTCGTAACTGTTGTATTCATCTGTATATGGCTGGGGAACACCTGAATTTTTAAAAATTTGTATAAGTCTATCAAGGTGTACCCCACAATTATTCTCTGGACTATACCAGGCCCCCAAATCTTTGTAAGTTTTCGGCTTAACGCTGTCATCATTTATTTTCTCGCAAATTTTACATGACCACGAGCGTGCTGGTCCAAGAGTATATTTATTTTTCCAAGCAAAATATTCATTGTACGCATCATCATTTTCATCTAGATATTTAAGATGATTTGCCAAATCTTCAACAGTATCAAAGTCAAGTACATTTATGAAGGATTTTGGAACAGCAACTTCGTTATAATCTGCTCCTCCCAGGACAATTGGAACGTGTCTTCCATCCAACATCGTTTCCCAATATTTTTCAGATATGTAGTCGAGACAAAACGTGTTCTCGAAGGCCAAAAAAAATTTGTATCTCCTGAGCCTTGCTTTACATTCATCGCTGCCTCGAGTACATTCTAATGGGTTGTCGGTTAACTTTTTGGCACATTTACCCATGATATCAACTTTTATATAATCTGCTAATTTAGCTACATATTTTTCACGAATAGGTCCACAGTGACTAATTCCACAAAACACTAGGAGGTCTTTCCCTTCGGCGTAGTTTCTTTGCCGTATTGGAGGGTCAGAAGGCACTCGCGGCTCCCAGGCACCCCATTCCCAATTATAAAGCACGGGAATATCTGCATCTAGTCTGTAATTCATGGTCCAGTTAAAATATCCGTTATATAAATACGGTCTCGGTTTCGCATTGAAAGGGCTCTCGTGCATGAAATATATCCACACTTGTTTGGGATGTCGCTTATCCATCAATGTATCCAGATGTTGTGGAGTTACCATATCGACATCAAATGCATGAAATATGACAACATCAGCTTGTTTGATTAAGGCTCTGTTGTATGTCACTTGACAATTTTGAACCTTACATGGTATATTTCCCCAGTTATTAAAACGCTGGGATGTTTCAAATCCAGGCCAAAATTTGCTTCCCCAAGCTGGTTATAAAACAGAATAAGTTTCTGGTTGGCTTTGAATTTCGCTTTTTCCTTCTGAATTCCAGTTTCTTAGATGCTGTTGAAACTTTCATAGAATTCCATCGAAGTAATAAGATAACACAAGTGAGAGCGGACACTAGCAAAACTGCAGTAAGGCCAGTATATTTCAAGATTATCAGAGCCATTGGAAGGCAAAGTCATCCGTAACACATCACAACCTAATTCAAATGAAAAGGGCTTTTGTGAAGGGAATTGCAAAGGGACATGCAATAACAGAAGAACTGAAGCATAAAACGTACCCATTGTTTTATTCTCCTCTATGAATTTAAAAAATAGCTTAGCATATTTCTTGTATTTTTATTAATAAACTTCCGAGTTGCTAAGGGCTGGGAATAAGATTGGGATAAAAATCTCCATAGCAACTCTCAGGCTGAGATTTTCAAAACTGCAAGCAACTAAAGCTGGTATCTATTTTCAGGTTTAAGAAACACTAATTTTTTCACAAACAATCTACATTTTTTCTAATTATAAATTCTTCGTGACATTAACTCACTATACAAAAGAAAGCTAGGTGACTACTTATTAATTATTAGCAACTTTTAAGCAGCCTGTTAGCAATTTTGAGGCCGAAATCGTGATTTTTACTTAGCAACGTGAGGCTGAAATGAAAAACCGAGTTGCTTATAAAAGAAATCCTGTAGTCACAGTAACATATACAAGAAGCCGTATTTTGTTTGACATCAAAGTTTATATTTTTCCTACATTTTAATTACCACATCAATTATAACATACTGAATTTTTTTAATTTGAATTTTTTTTAATTGTTTGTTTACTAATTTATTTATTTAAGCCTATTTTATATAATTCTTGAGTTTATACTATGAAAATAGAACGGAAGAGAAATGCACCATCGATTCGTGTGGCACAAGATCAAGTTTAATGGAGACGTATGTAGAGCCCATCTGCCAGTAATGGCATAAACGACTGTTGATTGATTGTGGTGGTGGTGATGATGATGATGATAGTGATGATGAAACCAAATAATCGTGAATTGCCGTGACTTAAGCTACAACTTATTATTGCTCCTAGAATTAGCTATTGATGTATCTCAACTGCAGATAGCTGTACTTATTAATCGTATATTACACTTTTCAAACGCAATTAATCAAATTACAGTGTATTCGTCTATGATGAACATACTTAATACTTGATTATTGTTAGATACTGTCGAATATATTCAAAATAAAATAAAAATAAATGAAAGAGGACATGAGGGGGGGAGGGGGAGTAAGAAGGGAAGATGCTGCTGACCGCAGCAAATGGAGGCGTATGATACGCTGTGGTGACCCCTAACTGGGAACAGCAGAAATATAAAGAAGAAGAAGAGTGTACAAAATCACTATAATGGAAATTGGGGACGAATGATTTTGCAATACGTTTTATTGCGATAACATGAAGAAGTGTTCTGAAGTTTACGTTGGTCCACTCTCGTGCATGAACTATATCCACACTTAACTGGGATGTCGCTTATCCATCAATGTATCTAGATGTTGTGGAGTTACTGTATCGATACCAAATGCATGAAATATGACAACATCAGCAAATATAACAATATCAGCATTTATTGCTAGAATTTCTCCCCTTTGTTCCATTGTTACTTCGTTGGCTGTTGCCAAACTGTGTTCGGAAGTCATAGACGACAATCCTATGCGTTTGTAACTTTTCTTTCTGTTATTTTATGAGATAGATGCCGGATTTTCCCAGCAATGTTTAGGCCTAGCGTAGGTTAACCCATTTCTTCCCACCGTTGTTGACTCCCTCTTTACATAGTTCTTCCTATCCTTCTCATTATCTGTGTGTCGGGAAACAATGGGAATTGAAATTTGCTTCTCACACTTGCGCCGATGTAAATGATGTTTTCCTCTTAAAAAGTCAGTTTCACAGCAAGTAAAAAACTGAAGATAAAAGTGACCTGGGCTTTGGCATAACCTGTTGACGATTCATGGAAAGTTTGACACCCTGTATGCAGCAAAGTCGTGCAAAGGAGCACGGATTTGTCTTTGTTTTTTTGTGAATTTCATACTTAGGCCGTTTGCTGAACATCATGTCAGTTTGATATAATAATAACCAATGCATATTCTATGTTTTAAATTCTTCTCAATATTGTAATGGACAATTAAAAAGAAAACATTGCATTGCAAATTCTGGCTGTTTTCAGTAATAATCATTTGTTTCTTCTTCTTCTTTCATTGCCTTAGTTGTTCCAGCAATCGACGGCCTCTTTGATGAATGTTTCCATTTTGATCGGTTGTATGTGGCCTGTACTAATGCATCAGGACTTTCTGTTAGTTGATGGTATTTCCTTCTTTGTCTTCCTCTTGCTCTTTTACCATCAATTTTACCTGTTTAAGACAGGTGTTCAAGTTCTCCTTTTCGCATTACATGCCCCAGGAATCTAACCTATCTACCTGTGATGTTCTTCAAGAGATTTCTTTCCTGCTTAACTTGTCTCATGACTGCTTCGTTTATTGTTTTTGTGGTCCATTATATTTGCTGCATTCTTCTGAATGCCCACATTTCAAAGGCGTTGATCATTTTTGACATTGTTGCACTATCGTCCATGCTTCACAGTTGTAGGTGAATACTGAGACGTAACATTTCAGTACTCTGAAGCGGGTTTCGAAGCTAATATTCTTGTTGGTCAGAATTGTCCTTATTTTTTTCAAATGTCGCTTCAGCTTGTGCTGTTTGTATTTTTATCTCTTGGTTATTCTTGGCGTTCCACGATATCCTTGTTCCATGGTATTTGAACGTGTTTACCTGCTTAAGTTGCTCTCCATTCACCAAAATATTAGATTGGAATTTCGTTTTCTTTTTTTCAGTAATAACCATGCATTCTGTCTTTTTGACATTCAATTCCATTCTTTTTTTGAGACTGCTGATGTTAGTGACATTCACAAGATTTTGTAACCTTTCTTCCGAGTCTGCAATTAAGACAGTATCATCAGCAAAACAAAGGCTGTTGATATTTCTTCCTCCAACATTGACTCCTGGTTCTCCAATCAGATCTCTCAATATCATTTCATTATATAACGAGAAGAGGTCTGGTGATAGTACACAAACCTGTCTCACGCGTTTCTTGATTACACATTCTTCAGTGACATTGTTACCAACTCGAATCACCGCACATTGGTCGTAATACAGGTTTTGGATGATTCTTAAATCTTCATCATCTATATTGATCTCATTTAGCATGTGGAGAATTTTGTCGTGTCGAACTCGGTCTAACGCTTTTTTGTAATCAATAAAAGCCATGTATATATCTTTTTGTACTTCTATAGATCTTTCTGCAATGTTTTTCAAAACAAAAACTGCATTCCTCGTCCCTTTATCTGGCATAAATCCGCATTGTTATTCTTATTGGTCATGTGTTCTCCTTTTATTTCTTTGCATGATTACTTTAAGTGAAAGCTTGATGCAGTGACTCATTAGACTTATTGTCCTGTGGTTTTCACATTCCATTGTGTCTGCTTTCTTTGGCGTTGCGATAAATATAGATTTCATCATATCTCCAGGAATGATTCCAATATCGTAGATCTTATTGAAAAGTTGTTGTAGGTAGTCTGGGTCCACTTCTTCTAGTGCCATCAGAATTTCGACAGGTATGTTGACAGGACCAACTGCTTTGTTTGCTTTCAATATTCCCGGTCCTGATATTGGTTTCGAGAACGGGAAAGGTTTTCCTGGTCGCTCGGGGTCGTCATACAGGTCTTCTATGTCGTCATGCCATCGTTTTAAGATTTCTTGTTCTTCTATTAAAATATCTCCGGTTTTATCTTTTAAGCACCCCTTTTTGTTTCCAGTTTTTAAATTTCCAGTGATGGCTTTTATTTGTTCATGTGCCTCTTTTGGTGAAATGTTATAGAACATTTCTACTTCCTGGCAGATTTTATTCAGGTATTTGACGTGTGATACATTACAGAGCCTCTTCAGTTCCCTATTCAAGATATCGTTTTTCCTGGAGTCCTGTTTGGCTTTTCTCCTTTCTTTCATCAGATCTAAAATTTCTTGAATCACCCAGCTTTGATGTGGCTTCCTTTCGCCTTTTTGGAGAATTTAGTTTGCTGTATCCATAATAACATTCTTCATTTTGATAAAGTCTTCTTCTGGTGTTATGTTGTTTTGATTCTGGACTGGATAGTGCGACTTCATTCTTTCAGTTACTTTTGTTTTCATGAGTGTTCTGATCTCTTGGTCCTTGCAGTTTTCTAGTTGTAGTTTTGGATTTCTGTTTGGCTTTCAGTTCTTCTTTAATTTTAGCCGAAGTTTTCTACCACTGGTACATGATCACTGTCGCAGTCTGCACCCGGATAGGTCTTAACATTGATCACTGATATTCGAAATCGTTTGGGTACCAGGATATAATTAATCTGATTTTTCGTCACACCGTCGGGGCTTTTCCATGTCCACAGTTTATTTTCTAGTTGTTGAAAACACGTATTTACTACACATAACCCCTGTTCATTGCACCATTCTACAAGTACATCTCCTCTGTCGTTTCTGAGACCGGGCTTGAACTTCCCTTCTTAATCGCTTAGTTCATCTAATCGTAAAACTGTTCTATAGAGGTGGGAGCATATACCTGCATCAAGCTGAGGCAAAATTTGCGCTCCTTGATTTTAACAAACACGACTCTGTCTGAGATTCCCCAGTATCCAATGAGATTAGTTGAAGTTTTCTCATTCAGCAATACGCCTACTCCATTACTATGTTGATCACTTCCTGAATAGATGACGGTCCACTTGTTCTTTGTGATGCGACCCTTCTTGTTCCATCTCATTTCAGATATTCCCAGAATAAAGAGATTTATTCTATCTGCTTCTTGTAGAAGATTGTCAAGCTTGCCTTTTTGAAATAATGTTCGGACATTCCATGTTGCAATTTTGGGTTTCTGTTTCTCTTTGTTTGCAGTTGCAGTCTTACACTACGCCACTGGTTTAGGGGATGCTTTTATTTCACCTAAGAGTCTCAAAATCTCATTATACAAACTGAAATAGTTAACACTGTATTGACATCAACAGAGTTACTTCACAACCTTTCACAAGTTCTTAAATAAAAAAGTTCCAAAATTTCTAAAGAGCTGTGACTATTATTAAATCTAAAAGCAGAACCAATCTGATGGAGTTGCTGTTACTTAGTAGGAGAATATTGTAGTATCAAAGAAAGATATACTATGTTGTCAAAAAGGACCCCACAAACAATTAATTTACCGTTATCATCTTTTAAAGTTTCCGATTCCTTATCTCCTCAATCTCTGTTTTCAGAGAATCGAATGTTATCCAGTCAAGATGGGAACATCGTGGGGGAGCCACTCCCACTCTTTGTTGTCAGGCTAAGATATGTTTTATCAAATGGATCTAACGACAATAAATGACTGAGCACAAACTACCTTTTCCAATGACGTATATTTTAATTAAATCATATGTAACGGGGCAGCTGTAGTGGCTACACAGGAACAAACGAGCTCTGAAGAGATTTTGCAACAAGTACTCTTCACAACCATAGTATCGATGTAGGCAAAACATTCTCCGAATAGATAAAGAATTTTAAAAAAATTATGATCAGAAGAAGTAAAAAAAGTCGGTGAAAGACCAGCTCTGAGCACCGACCCTGGGATTGAGAATATACCTTTTACGAACTGAACCAATCAGATTGCGTGTAAACAATTGTTCTTTTTATTTTAAAAGTTTTATTTTTGTTTGTTATTTTAGTAAATACTTTTGATTCTATTTTTGACTGACATTCTTCTTGTTTTTCCAACATACTTGGACTTAAATATCGCCACGAAAACAACATATCTTACTGACCATTTTTGGCTGATTCAGAATAGGCCCTCCCCTCGAATAAGCCCCACCCTAAAATATTTTTCTGCAGATAAGCCCCCGGGGGCTTAATCGAGGACTTACGGTAATCGAGAGATTTATTGCAACGAGGGACAACAGCTGAAACTGAAGAAGTTGCGAGAAACGAATCGCACGAGATGCAACAAATTGAGTTGGTACAAATGAAGAAAGATCATCAGAGCTCTTTCCGTGATAATACCAATAGACTAAGACAGGCTACATTTCGTCGACAAGACAAAGGTTGAAGAGTAGGGGCCTCTGAATAAGCTCAAGAACATCAAGATAAGACGAGGAGCATCAATATAGGTATGGCAATAGTACTCGATGCAGAGGCAGACGATAGATTTATAAAGATGGCCTATAAAATGGCCTATAATATGGCCTATATAATGCATATAAATTATCTGCTTGGTATATTTTCTAAATTTGACATATTTCTAATCTATTTTCAAGACTATAGTTTATTTCCATTCTTTATAAAGAATCCCTTGTGACATTAGAATCTTGCAGCACCTTTAAAGATTTCTGCAAGAAAGGATGTAAAGCAAAGCACAAATTACACATCTCACTCTAGACCAAGAACATTGATACTGCATGAGTACTCCATTTCAGTTTTTGGGTTTTTTTAGCTTATGACCACCGTGATACTGTGTAAACATTTCCTGATGGTTTGACTAAATCACAAGAATCTGTGACTAAAATGTTGAACACTTCACTATACAAGTAAATTCCATTTGAAAAGCTGTCCTTCTGATTTTAGTGTTTGTGTCTGGAGCTACAAAGCAATGAAATGTCTTTACAAGAACGCTTGTTATCAAGTGGATTTAAATTCACATTAAAGATCTAAATAGCAGCTAATTATCCAATTCCCATACCGTAAAATCAATGGGTTTTAGCAAACATTCCAAAGAAAGAAAAAGGGAACAGGTCAATATGACAATGACGGAATGCTCAAGCCAGAATAGCAAAGGCGTTACCTATGGTTGAAGGAATCCCCTGGTGGTTCAGACTTGACTGCAGCTTTTATGCAACAAATAATCGGGCAGGATTCTCAAATTTAATGAAGCACGAAGAAATTGTAAAACACAATAAAGCCGTAAGATTGATATTCAGCAACCGAAAAATAATTTCTTCCCACTAAAAGGACCATTGTCCTATTAGTGGGCAGAAAAAGAAGACAATGGTACGACAAAGAAAATGGAAATCGAGTTTGCTGTTGCCATTGACTGTGAGAGTGCTATTTTATCCATTGCCGTCTTGGAGACATGGTAGTGCGCAGTGGAACTAGCCCTAAGTTAGAAAAATTGAAGCTGCACAGAACCAAGTGTTTAAGTCTTATTTTTACAGTTCTACATACAGGCCTTTGCTTAGACATATAAGGCGAAAACTTCCGTGTCATGATTGGTGAATCAACCGATACATCGTGTTCAAAGTGTCTGTCTTTTGTAACAAGAAACAAAAAAAGATCATCACTACAAATGCTAGTGTAACACCATTTATCAAAGCCATAAACATGATATGTTTAAAGCAATGAAATTCTCCCATGACACTTCAAAGTTAAAGTTAAGTAACTGTGTTGGCTTTGCTAGCGATGGAGCGTTAACTCTGGTGGTGGGGTATGACTCAGTGTGGTCAAGAGTCAGGGCAATAGCACCATGCTGCTCTTTAATAAAGTGCATCTGTCACCCCTTAGTGCTCTTTGTCAAGCATGCATTTGAAGAGATGGTATCTCATCTTGGCTTCTTGTTACAGAAAATCTCCAAGTGGTTGTCAAAAGTGTTTTACGTCATGAGGCATACAGCTAGTTCTCTCTCAGAAAACCTGTTCAAAACGAAAACAAATGCTATTGTGAAAGTTTTAGGTTGAAAATATGTAATTACTTAATTACTATTTAATGAGGGTGATTATAGCATCCAGCACTGTAATATTTATGTTAATAAATTTCCTGCGTGTTTCTGCTAAATATCATGTCGCCAGGATGCTCCATTAGGTCAATATTTTTACCTTTGTCATCACCGTCCTTTTTCCACGAACAACAACAATAACCACTTATTTAAGAGTTTTATCATGTCTTAAGCTTCGTAACTTTTTCTGAGCTACGTTTCGAGAGATACTTCTCCCATCGTCAGGCTGTCGATGGAAGAAGTATCTCTCAAGACGTAGCGCAGAAAAAGCTTGCCACTCAACACACGATAAAGCTCTTATATCTATGGCTTCCTTAGAGTTCTTTAAGTTCAGAATTTTCAACAATAACCATTCTTCCGTTTCTGCGTTAGCAGCAGATAAAAATCTAAAACGTTGGCACAAGGGATTTTAGAGGTCACTTGGACTATATGATCTCCGTACGACGTGGATCGTGCTTGACTTTTCCTTGAATACTACAATATGAGTTGCCTAAATACAAGACTTAATACAACAGACGTTGTAAATAAGCAATTAGCAAAAAATAACTTATAAAGTAACGAGTGGGTTGGAGGGAAACCAGTGACGCTAAATGTTCTCTTTATCTGTTTAGACAACGATGAAGAATAATCACAATGCCAATTAACTGATTATATAAAAAAGCAACATTTTAAAATGAGTGAAAAGAAGGAAGTCATAAAATTAATGTTACTATAGAAGATAAGAACTATACCTGTTTCTTTATTTAAGGCAAATTACTATCTAATTAATTATTATCTAATTGCTTTACAAATTAAATTATAATCAGGTCATTTTGATTATTAGCAATGATTTCTATAGAAAATGTAACACGGCTAACTTGAAAGGAAAATCAGTTGATTTTATGAGAATGTTCAAATGTATGCGTTAGCTTTAAATAACACAATGTAACAAAATTTCAAAAAAGTTGTGCTTGACTCATTTTTATTAACGTTGCTGAATCAGTTTTTTGCGCTGATTCCAAATATGCTATTTGTTTTTCTGTAGCATCGTTCATTTTTTTACAAGTGTCAACTTTGCATTTCTGGAACCTGGCATTTTTGTGGTACCTTCATTTTTGTCAGGAGTAGTGATTACGCAACAAAAACAACAGATTTGCAACCATTAACCTCTATAAAGTTCAGCTTTAAAGGAGCGCTGCATGCTAATGTTAACTGATCAAACGTAAACTTATTATGAGCCGACAAGATNCACAATGTAACAAAATTTCAAAAAAGTTGTGCTTGACTCATTTTTATTAACGTTGCTGAATCAGTTTTTTGCGCTGATTCCAAATATGCTATTTGTTTTTCTGTAGCATCGTTCATTTTTTTACAAGTGTCAACTTTGCATTTCTGGAACCTGGCATTTTTGTGGTACCTTCATTTTTGTCAGGAGTAGTGATTACGCAACAAAAACAACAGATTTGCAACCATTAACCTCTATAAAGTTCAGCTTTAAAGGAGCGCTGCATGCTAATGTTAACTGATCAAACGTAAACTTATTATGAGCCGACAAGATGTCTAAGCTTCCTGTCTGGGCACCTACAATTTTACTAATTCAGCGCAGTTTGTTTGTTTGTTTATTTGGCAAGCACCAAATAAGAGCGATGTGAACAAAGCTATTGATGTGCAATGATCATTAGTGCAGAGTTTTGTGGAGTATAAGTATGATTACAATCACGGGAAAGGTGATAAGAAGTCAAACATTACCCTTCGCTTCATAACTGCTTCTTATTTTGTGAATAGTTTCCTCCACATTGCTCAAGATTTATTTTGGGATATTAATATTGATTTTTCCTTAATTTAACGATGTCTTGCACAAATAGGACGTGCAAGAACTCTCCCAGCAATTTCTGTTACGTTTTGTGGGTATGACATTGCCAGAAAGCATGTCTCTTATAAGATCATGAGAGGGAATAAGTCTTGGGTAGCCTATCAACTGTACTTTGGGATACCAATGGGTGATCAGGATAAGCTATGGTCTCCTCATGTCATTTGTGGTACGTACCGATCAAGCCTTGAAGGATGGCTGCGAAATAAAGGAGGAGTAATGCCGTTCGCAATTCCACGAGTATGGAGAGAGCAAAGCATGACGATTGTTTCTTCTGCATGATCGATGTTTCAAAGTATAGGAAGGGTAAAGGAAGAACATAACTTCATTATCCTGACATTCCGTCATCCAGAGCGCCTGTTTCTCATGATGAGCAACTACCAGTACCGCAACCTCCCGAAAATGTAAGTAAGATGTATCTAGTAATTTCAGCAGTGCGTCTCACCAAATCAATTTGGGGATTTTAAGCAATAATTATTATAATCATAAATCTACTTTCAAAATATTTTATTACTAACTCATTACTTTCACTTTGTTTTCAGTTTGAAACTGCGATGGAGTTATCATCTGATGATTCAACGGCTACAAGTACTGAAGGTCAAGATGGAATTTGTTGAAAGGAGACTGTAAGGTGTTTGTCTACCAAAAATGTCATGCCGTGTTTGAGAGCTTTTTGATGCCAGTGGTTATACCGTATGTGCTATTACAAGGATATAAACGGATTATTTGCTGCTATCCGATTTGAACACGGGCCTTCAGAATGACGTTTATTCATAAATAGCTCTGTAAGGAGTTTGAAATCGGTTCTACTACACAATGGTAATAAACATCCATCAATTCCTCTTGTTCAATCCGTTCACAAGAAGGAGAATTATGACAACATCAGATACAGGAGTTTCAAGTGGGATGTCTGTGGTGACTTGAAGATGATATTTTTTTATTGGGACTACAAGGTAGATACACGAAATATTCATGTTTCTTGTGCTTGTGGAACAGTAGGGTGGACAAAGAGCACTATGAACGGAAAATGTGGCTTCCCAGGGACGATTTACAGCCAGGAAAGTTGAATGTTATCCGGCCTGCTTTGGTGCAAAGCAAAACGATTCTGTTACCTCATCTCCATATTAAGCTGGGACTTCTCAAACTGTTTGTGAAGTACGGAAGGACCAGTTTTTCAAGAAATTAGTCCATGTTTCCTAAGCAGTCTGAGGCAAGAGTCAAAGCGGCGTTTTTGTTGGACCAGAGATTAAGAAGATGCTGGAATCAGATAAACTCGAAGCTGTAATGAGCGACATCGAACGGGACGCCTGGAGCGCTATTCGAAATGTTGTCCAAAAATTTCTTGGTAACAAGAGAAGTCCAAACAACGAAACTCTTCTCTCACAACTTGTCGCAGCTTTCAAGGGCATAGGATGTCGCATGTCCTTGAAACTGCACTTTTGACATTCACATCTAGACGTTTTTCCTTCCAATCTCGGAGCTGTTAACAAGGAGCATGGCGAGCGATCTCATCAAGATATCGCTACCATGGAACGTAGGTATCAAGACGATGGGATGATGATGGGAGACTACATATGGTCAAAAGTGCGAAGTGATAAATTTGAGCACTCAAGACAATCACGTTCGGCAAAGTTCTTCCTCCTATAGAGCACACATTTACTATAGTTACAGGTGTTGCAGCATTTGATAGCTTCATGTATAACAATTTTTCTCTCCGCACTTATGCTATGCTTAATAACTAACATTAACGAGTGTGTTATACTTTACATATGCCTCGCAAATTTAGGTGGCAAATTCTCACAATCGTGCAAATGGTGTAAACTTGCTATTTATCGTAATAAAACCACATTGTGGTTCATTGTCTTGTAGTAATGCATTAGTGTTAGGTAATTTTCAGTATTTTTCAAAAAGTGACTATGCTCAGTATCATAGAAACGAACGATGGTTGAGAAAAATAAATGTGATTTTCGGATTCAGAGCACAAAAATACATTGAAAAACATCAAAAACGTGTGTCAAGCAAAAATGCTGTTACATTGTGTANTGCTATGCTTAATAACTAACATTAACGAGTGTGTTATACTTTACATATGCCTCGCAAATTTAGGTGGCAAATTCTCACAATCGTGCAAATGGTGTAAACTTGCTATTTATCGTAATAAAACCACATTGTGGTTCATTGTCTTGTAGTAATGCATTAGTGTTAGGTAATTTTCAGTATTTTTCAAAAAGTGACTATGCTCAGTATCATAGAAACGAACGATGGTTGAGAAAAATAAATGTGATTTTCGGATTCAGAGCACAAAAATACATTGAAAAACATCAAAAACGTGTGTCAAGCAAAAATGCTGTTACATTGTGTAATCAGTTAATGATATGGAATTTTCAGGCCTAAGCTGGGCTAAGATTTGTAGTCTGATTAGATCAAGCTTGGGCAGGGAATATCTACCTAAAAATTTTCATATAACTTTTTTAATTATAAAAAGTTTAACTAAAAGATATAAATTTTTAGTGTTATTTCGGTAAAAAATTTTCATGTTAAGCCCCTAAAAGTGACTTTTTGTAATAATCGACTTAAAGTCACGAAATAGGTTAGTCCCAATTAGTATACATGCAATAAAATCAATGGACTACAAACGTGCATGTTGAAACTGCTTGAGCCATTTGAGTTACTTCTTGCTCTGGGGCACAAAACTCACCAAAAAATATATCACAAAAAAAGAAAGAAATCACAAAAACCATTACCTTGTAGTATCCAAAATATATTGAATGTATATGTAGCAATTAGAATCGCCTTCATTTTCTGGTTGCTTGCTATTTCGCTTGCACACGACTGGACCAAGATACCAGAATAAGAAAACTAAAGTCAAGTTTGGTTTTGTCAATACTGAAAAACAAAGAGAGGGTCAAGAAATCCCGCCACCTTGTAGTATCCAAAATATATTGAATGTATATATAGCAATTAAAATCGCCTTCAATTTCTGGTTGCTTACTATTTCGCTTGCACACGACTGGACCAAGATACCAGAATAAGAAAACTAAAGTCAAGTTTGGTTTTGTCAATACTGAAAAACAAGGAGAGGGTCAAGAAATCCCGCCACTTTTTGTGCTTGGCCGAAGAGAAACAAAACGAACCACGCACTTTAAAATCAGTTACTTATTTACTTACTTAAGCCTATGGCTCTTCCTAGAGCTTAGATCATCGACGATACTCATTCACCGTTACCTGCTCTGTGCTACTTTCATTAGCTACCTCCAAGAAAACGTGCTCTTTGGGCTTTCTGCTGATGTTAGATACTGGTTTTCTCAAGAGGTGTCTCATCCATGCCTATTTCCTCCTCAGAATATTTTGATTCATGGGCCGCTACTGTGTGCTTCACCAGATTTCGTGGTTACTTATGGTCTCGGACAGCAAATAGGCAGGATCCTTTGCAGGCACTTCGAGAATGTTTGGTGATGACTTTGGTTGTTCTCCATGTCTTTACTTCATAAAACAGTACTGACGTATCCTTTCATTTAAACAAACGGACCATGGGGGTCTGCCAATAGTTCTGGAGCTGTAGATGTTCTTGAGCTAAAGAAATGCCGCGCTCCCTTTCCTGATACTGCTTTTAACAAAACTCTACTTCCTCCAGTGCTTCTCTTCCCAGTCTTATTGGCTTGTTACTGTTCACGTTTACCTTCAAGACTTTATTCTTTCCCTTGTAGTTGTTGGGGCCATCCTGGGCGGAAAATGTGACCAGGTCTATTGACCTCTCCTGCATCGGCCGGTAGATGTGGGAAAGAAAATTCAGGTCATTAGCAAAATTCAAAGCATCACGTTGGTTCCATAAAGTCTACTGAATGCCGTAACTCTTCCTTTTGATGATTGTCTTGATAACCCAGTCGATGGCTAATAGGACAAAAAAAGGGTGAAAGCAAACATTCTTGCCTTACTTCAGTCTTGACCTCAAAGCTCTTTGTCAACTGTCCTCTACGCACAACTCAGCACGGCATTACCTTACACGACTTTCTGATGAAGCTGACAAACTTCATAGGAATCCCGAAATGCTGCATCAGTTTCCACAGTGTACATATATTCTTATGTATATTCTTATATAGATTCTTAAAAATATACATTCTTAAATATATTCTTAAATATATTCTTAAATATTTTCTCTGAGAAAATTCTCATAAAAAGAAAAATGTGCAATTGCAGTGGTTGTGAATAGTTTGCATTCTTTTATACACATTTGAGCACAAATACACAAACACACAAACGTATACTTGACGCTTATATATTGATGGGGGGGAAATGATGACTATGAAAGTGATGATAATTACAGGAATGGGTTGTGGATAGGTGTCAAAAGTGTAAATCAATAGGCAACCCCAAATGAGCTTGAAGAGCTGATATGTTGATGTTATTTTAGAGCAAGCACAGAATTTTCTTTTGCTATTTTTAAGACTCCAGTTGCGGTCGTGGTTAGAGGACAGCGATTATTTAAGAAATGGTTGGGGGTTGGGGGAACTAAAAATCAAATAAATTCTAACATGAAATCAATTTATTCAGAATGAATCGTGTTACTGTAGCCAATATGAAAATGTTTCCTAAGGTTAATGTTGTTCAGTATTTCCTGAAGTAAGTTTTAAGGTTCCAGGTGCGATGCTAGTTAGAGGATGGCGTTTATTTCGAAATCTGAAGGAGGGAGCTAAAAACAATATTCTAACATAGAAATTGATTTTTTTTTCAGAGTAAACTATGTTGTGGTCCTCAAAATGAAAAGTTTCCTCAGTTGACTTTCACTACTTACTAATAACCTACACGATTACCTTTTATATCAACTTCTTCCTGTGAGGCGCTCATTTAATTATTTATTTCCAAAATCCAATGGTAATTGGAAGGCAATACTAGTTTTAGACTCGGCAGTTGCTAGAAGGAATACAATATTTGTGTTAACGCAGTTCCTTGATGTTAGTGAGGGATGACAAAAACTGACCTAAACAATTCGTAAAATGAAGAAATACGGACAAAGGTGTTAGGATTGAATGGGATCCAACAGACAAGGTAAGGCAAACTGTTGAGTAGAGGAATTACAGTCTTGCACTCTGGGTATGATGAAGAACACACGAGAGAGGTAGGACTATTCCTTGACAAGAAAGCATCAGCAACATTTTTTGGATGGAAATAAGGATCAGATTGGATTTGTACAGCCAGATTTAATACAAAATCTGTCAAGAAATAAACAGTTTAAGTTTATGCAATAAAAGAGAGCAGTTTGGAATGTCCAGGAGAAGTACAAAAAGATGGATAAAGCGGTCAAGAGAATCTGCAAGAAGAAAGACGAAGGAGGTACAAGAAGAAGCAAAGCGAATTGACACACGGGAACTATTCAAAATAGCCAAGCAATTTTATGGGCAAAGCAGGTTGTCACATTTACCAGTCAAAAATAAGAATGGCAAGATTTTGTCAACAGAGCCAGAACAAGTACTTGGTTGGGAGAATAATTCAAGGAGGTTTTGAATCAACCAACTCCGAACACTTAGTATGAATTGTACAGCTTTCCAAATCATGAGCCACTACACGTAGATCTGGGATTCATTACACTAAAAGAGATTGTAAATCCAATTAAGGAGATAAAGCACAACAGATTTCCAGAGCTTGATACAATAAGTGGTGAATTGCTAAAAACAGGCTGGGAGAGAGTCACAAGTCAACTTTTTGATCTTAATCTTGATCATCTGTATATGGTCAGAGGAAACAGCACCAGAAGATTGGGAAAGTGGAGTAATTGTTAACCTGCCAAAGAAAGGTTTTCTTTCAGATTGCAACTGAGGGGCATTACTCTTCTTTGCATGACAAGAGAAGTCTTCAGTCGAATACTACTAAACGGCGTCTTGACGCTTTTGACCGTAATCTCCTAGAGAAGAAAAGGCAGAGATTGGGAAGAGTGGAATGTGCAGCGAACACATATTTGTGCTAAGGAACTCGGTTAAACAAAGCCTAGAATTCACCTCATCAGTAGTGCTGAACTTCATTGACTAGAGGAAAATCTGTGACAGTGTGCACAGAGTCACTTTTAAAAATCATAGAAACATAAGACATTCATTCCAAAAAACGTGCCTGAAAATCACGAAGTCAATGTACAATAATCCGATCTGTGAGGTCAAGACAGGTTCAGAAACTACCGAAGCGTTCCAGCTGCAGTCTAGAGTTAGACAAGGATTCGTACTATTCCTGTTCCTCTTCATCCTGTGCATAGATTTTGTTATGAGTAAGCTAATAAAGATAACTATGAAATTAATTTGGAAATAACGTTAAATTAATTGAACTGAAAGTCGTAGTTGACGTTACCATGGTGTTTAAAGATAGTAAAATATGTCAAGAAATGACGAACAGAATACAAGATGAGATTGTAAAGGTTGGGCTGATCAACAATGAAGAAAAAAGCAAAGTAATGACTGCCATAGATGACAGAGAAAACCACGTATAGGTCGCTGGAAAACAATTAGAGTTACTTGAGAAGTTTTCATTCCTTGGCAGCATCATTTCAAAAAGTGGAAAAGTGGACGCAGCCATTAAAAATGGGTTTGTTAAATTCTGTGCTACCTTTAAATAAATGAACAGTATTTGGAAATCTATGATGACGAGTTATGAATTTAAAATCAACTTTAACATGGGAATAGTCGTCTTAACTGCTCTGTATGCCAACAAAAAATGAAAAAGCACAAGAAGAATCAGGAATAAGCTAGATAGCTTCCATCAAAGGGATTTAAAAAAGATTCTTTAGATATATGGCGGGATAGGATTATCAATGAAGAAGTTTTAAGAGGACAGGGCAAAAACAATTATACGTGCTTGTGGAAGAGAGGAGGTGGAAGCCTCCAGGTCATGCTTTGAGGGTGCCTAAATACCAGTTGGCCTATCATGGACTATCCTGAAGACCGAGTAAGGGTAGAAGAAACATAGCAGGCAACTAAGAAAATGGCATACTATGTTTAAGGACGATAAAAAAGAGCGTGGAACAAGAACACAATATCTTCAAGCCTAGGCTAGAGACTGCACACCTTAGAGCCCTGTGTCCTATCAAAGACAGCATGAACTGAGGCAAGGTAAAAGCTGATTTATTCAATTTCACCTTCCAATTGGTCTCAGAATGCTGAGAATCGAAATGAGTTCTAGATACCCTTAGGATACATCCAAATTCTTCTACAATATGACCAACAGCACTTTAAACACTTACTTTTACCAACATGTCAGGATTCAACGTCACACTTCTCGTATGTAAGCATTCACCATATCATGTACTTGATCCACGCAGATCTACTCGGTTATACGTGTTAACATTTCACATCTATATGATTTAATACGCACAGCCTGTAATCCATTTTTTTTATCAATGTTGCCAATGAACAATAAATGTTGGCCCCTGTAGCCCTAATTCTCTTGATGTCAACAATGACCTGAAGTTTATCGTATTTTGATACTTTAAACATAGTAGCTATCCACCAGATGGCTTAGTATAACGAGTTTCTGCATATGTTTATTTTTCAGACAGGAAGGTGTAATGATAACCCCATTCTTCCGCATAAATTTATAATACCCACGATATTGACATTTTGCAACAAAGTCAGACATTTTTTTAGCTCTGTCTGAGAACAAAATTAACTTAATTTGATCTTTGCTAAGTGGCATTAATCTGAATTTTTTCTAGTGATCTTCCAATATTCTCAGGATTAAGAGATGGAGGAAGAACTGCACCAATAGCCTGGCCAAAACTATTTCAAGAAGCTTTTAACTAGCACTAAGATTTAATTTGTTGTGCTTTCATATAAAAGAGTAATCAGAACCATGAAGAACCTTTGGTAGCGACTTACCAACAGTTTTCAGAGGTTATCACCAACAGACAACCTGACAAGTGAAATCAGCTAAAATTAATAAAAAAGTGAAATTTCTTACTCAAACTAATTCAGACACTTAAACGAAGATTTTCTCACATGAAGACAGGAAAAAGGGGTAAATTATTGACGCTAAAGCGAAAAAATAGCATAATGACAATACGAGGTGAAAATACGATCAGCTTGTTGCCGGCAATCACAGGACGATTAGAAGGACCTGATAGAAAAAGTTAGGATTTCGTTAAGCAAAAATAAGAAAAAAAGAGAAGAAGAGTTTAAAGGAATGTCTGAAAAATGGATAAAAGAAGAAAAAAGGCGTCACACTGTGAAAAGGAAAATACTTAAGAAAATAACTCAGAAATCAAAAGAGGCTCAAAACCTGTACAAGCAAAATTACAAAATTTAGCAAGAACTAACTTAGAAATGAACTAAGGAATGAACTGTTAGAATCGAGATATTGCCTTAAAAGGAGTATGCTAGACATACAACGGTATCTTTTTATGCTGTCAATCTATTTGCACCTGACGCGCTTTATTTTTTCTCTTAGTTTGATCTTGTGATCGTGTATTTTTAATAGCTGCTACAAGTTGCGTCTGTCGAAAAGATTTTGCTTCAGAGTTAAGAAAGCCCTGTCAAATTTTACAAGTTTTAAATTAATGCTATAACCAAACATTTATCATATTATGTGGAGTGACTGTTCTCAGCTTGTCTGAGAGGTTTTAAAAGGAAAAGCTTTTTCCCCTTCCACTTAAAAAACTTGGGGTCGTCTTCACGATGGTATATTAAGCTAAATACCCTTCAGGACGATTACCTTGATAGCTAGCGAGCTGTTGAATGTGCAACTTAGCGGAATTTATGAGCGCTCTTTGAGCGGGACAACAGCTAACTGCCTGTTAACTTTAACAGGAGGACCTCCCAACCAAGTCATACTTAATTCATGTTTATACGGATTTGGCAAGTTTTTTCAGTTGTCATGTTTATTTGAGTTTTTGTTATTGTAAAGCTACAAGATAGGCAGAAACAAAAGCAAGTATATGAAGCGTATATGCTTTCATAACTCCCAAGAGGCTAATTACTACAAACAGGAGATAGAGAGGCCTTCGTCTTTGTCTTTCGGCTATACCCCGTTAGGAGTCGCCACAGCAGATCAGCCGTCTTCAGCCTGTTCGATTTGTCACATCAGTGTCCCTCGCACCAACAGCCTCCATATCTCTGTCAATCACGTCCTTCCAGCTTTTCCTTGGCCTCCCTCTTTGCCTGCTGCCGGGTACTTCATAACTCAGAACCCTCCTTCCTACATAATCTACATCACGCCTTGCTATGTGCCCGTACCAGCAAAGACTTGACTCCCTCATCTTGTCACTAATTCTCCTGATATGGGATGTTTCTCGAATGTGGTCGTTAGGAATTCTGTCTAGTCGCGTTACACCTTGTGACCACTTTATCATGCGCATTTCAGCCACTTCTAGATACCGTTCTTGTAGCTGGGTGGTAGCAACAGTGGATAGATGGATAGATGGATAGATGGATAGATGGATAGATGGATAGATGGATAGATGGATAGATGGATAGATGGATAGATGGATAGATGGATAGATGGATAGATGGATAGATGGATAGATGGATAGATGGATAGATGGATAGATGGATAGATGGATAGATAGATAGTTAGATAGATAGAGTTCCCACTGCAGAAAATTTATTAGATACATTTTACTCACATCTTCTAACAATGAAGTAATCAACAGGCAATGAGACATTTTGTAAGCAGTTCCATATCAAAGTTTAGCAATTTTCGAATATCGATGTTTAGATATGTATACACATTTTTGCTTTTTTGGGCTCCGAATGCACTTTAATATTGGATTAAATAAAAGAATAGTAGAATGTAAAAGAACTTTAGCTTCTCCAAATTTCTTTTTTCTAGTGTAATCTTTAGTTTAGTATAACCTAATATCTTTGTCCATCCACTGGGAAAAATAATGTAGTAGTTTGTATCAATCCAAACTGATTCACAGAGGCGACATGATTAAATCACAAAATAAATCCTAATAACAAGATAGTTATATTTTATCTCAACAATCATTACTCCATTAGAGATTACTCTCCTGTCTAAAAATAGGTTTTATTAACTCTAATCATACATGTATTATAACTATCATCTAGTTATGATATATGTATGATTAGCGTACTCAAAGCAACAATATATTTTAAACAATCAGGTCTACAAAAACATGATGCACTTTATAATTCATTCATTCCAAGTGATGGATACTGTTCGTGTGTAAACTGAATTATTTTATTTTATTTACTAAGGAACTTTAGGAAGCAGTAGAAAAAGCGTCATTTTTTATATGTTTGAAAAGAGAAAATGAAAGATGGATTGAAAACTAGAGATGAGAGCTATTAAATAAATAATATTACTCTGTAGAAGCAAAGACGAAATATCAATGACTTTGTGAAGAAACTCTACTTTATTTTTTTTGAAATGAAATTAGGAGAAGTCTTGGGCACGCCATATTGTTTGTGAAACATGTATAGCAAATCTTAGAAGCTAGTCACTGGGTAAACGAAAGGGGCTTGCTTTTGGAATACCTATGATATGGAGAGAGCCTCAGAATTACATAAATGACTGCTATTTTTGCATTGTTGAAACAAAAGGAATTAATGCAAAAAACAAAGCTAACATTGTGTACGTAAGTTTCAAATCAGCCATAAGGCCAGTGCTGTATTGTACCAATATCCCTGTACCGGCTTTCACAAATCTATCGGATCTTTGCATGGTAGACAACGACGATGATGACGCACCAAAGGGTGAATCAACTGGAAATTATGATTGCCAAGGTGAAGACTATGTAATAGAAGCAGGACCTCCACAATTCTTCTCGAAAAAAACCTTCTACTTCCAGGGACAAGAATTTTCTTCTATAGGACAAGAGAGAGCAAGTTTTTGCAATACTTTGACAATAAAGGGAACTTTGTGTACTGAATAATATCCCAGATCTTCTTAATGAAATGGGAATAGTCCAGTATAATCCAGAAAAGTGGAGGCTGTTCATTGATAGTTCCAAGTAAAGATTGAAGTGTGTGCCTTTACAAAATGGAAATAAATATGGTTGCTCATTCGGTCAGAGCAGAGGAGACCTATGAGAGCATCAAAGTCACTTTGGAGCTGATTAGGTACACTGAACATCAATGGATCATATGTGTTGATCCAAAATTGGTTTGTTTTCTTCTTGGTCAACAGAGTGGCTACACAAAGTACCCATGCTTTCTATGTCTTTTGGATAGCAGAGGTAGACCAGAGCAATGGATGCAGAAAGGGTAGCCAATTAGACAGGAAGTAAATGCTGGAGATAAAAATATCACAAATGTACCATTAGTTGATAGGAGAAAGATGGTATTCCCACCACTTCATATAAAAATAGGTCTTATCAGGCAATTTATCAAAGTCTTGTACAAAAAAGGAAACTGTTTCCACTACATCAAAGCTGCCTTTCCAAGTGTAAGCGAAGAAAAAATCAAAGCAGGGATATTTGATGGACCTCAAATTAGAAAACTGGTCAAAGACCCTAATTTCATTTTATCTATGAATGATGTGGAAGCAAATGCATGGAACACATTTGTTACTGTTGTCATAAATTTCCTAGATAATAGGAAGCAGGGTGATTACATTACTCTGGTCGCCAATTTAATCAAAAGCTTTCATGCATTTGGATGTATCATCTTGACAGCTTTCCTGAAAGCCTTGGAGACGTTAGTGATGAACAGGGAGAAAGGTTTCATCAAGATATGAAAAAGATAGAGAAGCAGTATCAAGGTAGATGGGACTAGCACATGATGGCAGATTACTGTTGGAGTTTGGAAAGAGATTGTATTGCTGTTTGCGATCGCTGAAAGTCTAGCAAAAGAAAGTTTTTACCTCATTGAATCCATACCAACATCACTGTTGCACAAGTGATTCAGTGTTGTGTGCACTTTGCAATACTTAGTGCAATACTGATTCTTGGCATAGAACTACCTAAATATTATTGGAAAAGTCTCTTAGTTGTATTACTCTATTCTGATATTTACCAAGATTGACATTCCTTAAAGAAATGATCTTGCAATATATTTCAGTAGTTAGATGTGATAGTGGAAATCTAATGCAATTTTTGAATTCAGCATATCAAAATTGTATAGAAATGTCTAATTGTAACAAAGGGGCAGAAAATTTTTTTTGTTGGCCTGTGTTATTTTTATTGTCGTTTGAACGTTTCGCGAAGATGAGCTACTACTCCTCGGTCTGCCATCACTCGTGTGATATGAAATGAAATTAGGGGTTTGTTTCTTTATGGCATTGCCTAGGCTGTCCTGAAATACAACATGCTTGACAATTTAAGAAAATATTTGGCCAAACTCCATGAAACTTTGTTAGCATAGACAAAATGGCTACGACCGAAAAAGGATGTAAAGAATTTTCGAGGCGATGAGCTGACGATAAATGGGTTATATCAGCTACACCCTCACAAAACTTATGAGGTCAGGCTCTATCTTTTTATCTCATCGCAAAACGAAAAGATTTTTCCATTCTGTATACGTTTTCAAAAGGATTCTGTCTTTTATTCAATCCATCACACCGGAGAAACAAAGAAAAGACACTTAGATTTCTGAATAAAGTTTTCAAACCTTACATCAATAGTGTAAAGAAGCAGCTCAAGCTATCCAAAAGCCAAATGACTCTTGCTATGGGATACTTACCAGGCTCAGGGATGTCTGTTTGCGCTGCAAAGGCTGGAAGAGCTTGATATAGTTTCTGAACAGGTGCCAAAATCTTTGATCCATCTGCTGCAACCACGGAATCTCACGACAATTCTTACCTTCAAAAAATTAGAGAAAGAATCGTTCACCGCCTATTCAACCCATTGCACCATCAAGACATTGTCAAAGCTTCCGACAAAAGACGTGATCACAATCAAAGTCAACCTAAAATTATCCACCTTGAAACCTTTGCATGCAAAATGCATGGGTAAGATCCATAGCTACCTTAAATCTGATCCTGGAAAAGATATCACTTACAGGGGTTAAAGGACGCCGGAAATCTTGCAAGCTATTACCGATACAAGAGTTAGTCTTGTCGAGGAATTAGATCCCTTCCACTAAGACATGAAATAATACGTTATGTGTAGGATAGGAATTAAAATATGCACTTCTGTTGCTTTTTTTTGCCTTGTTCTAACATGCTTATGTTAAGTAGTTTGGGAAAAACATGTATTTTACATTGAATCCAACTCTCCTCCACCAAATATAATCACAGCAAATGCCTGGTCAGAAATCGCTTCATCTGGAATCATCTGGAATGATAAAACTCTTGTCTCATGCCCCGTTAATTATTTTGAATAACAGGAGTTTAAAGAGGAATTTCGCATTAACTTGAGGATTTTAATTATCTTGATTATTGATTTCTTGGATAGTTCATTTCCAGGAACAAGGTATACAGGATTTGTAGTCAGAATCAGTTGTAGTAGTCAGATAGTTGTGTTGTTTAGTGGTGTTCCAGGTTTCAACACTATAAAGCAGTTTGGTGAATACTACCATTTGAAACAGTCGTATCTTTGTTGACAACCATGTTTGTCTCAGATCGAGAAATTAATCTACTGCACCACATATGTGGTTTAGCTCAGGAATGAGGCTTCCTTTTAATGTCAACGTTATATCCGGAGACAATAAGGAGCTGATCCATACTAGCGCATCCCATTCTACTGTGATAGTAGCATGGTGAAATTATATAAATTTTATTTCTGTCCTGCATATTGAATTTTTCTAGTAAAAGACTTTTCTTGTCAGAGCCCGATTGAACTATGAAGTCTGTACCATCTGGGCTTCGCGTGATCTCAGAGGATTGGAGGTTTAGGGACGTGCTTAGCCAAGGGGTTCAGAAACGAAATCCTGTGAAGCTGACACTTTTCCAACTTGAAAGTACTGTCAAATGTAACTAAATTTATTACATTTTTTGAGAAAACTTTGTTGGGACTTACGTCAATGGCAATAAATTTATACGAAAATTATATTCAATCAGCGAAAATGTTGGCCAATTTCGGTCACGAGTATTGATAGTCATTGATTCCAGGTACTCAACTAACTGGAGTATCAATATCTTAGTGAAAGCTGAACAGATAATAAAACATGAAATGAAATGTCAGTGAACGAAAGTTGCAATTTCAAGATATTAATTTTGAGACCAAGGTAGAAAAAAACTCAGCCGCTGAAGGAAAAGATTACACCAATTCACTTAGACAAATCAAAAACCCACAAACACTTGTAAAACATTTGTTTGATTGAAAAGTTATGACTTCACCTCAAACATGTATTTGCCCTTATCATTTTTTATAATAAACTCTTCACACTGACGCAAAGGTTAAAATTATATGTCTGAGTCAATAACAAACCTAATATTTTCTGCAGTTTCATCCGGACAACCCTGAATGAAGTACTTTGCAATACGAAATGTATATACTTTGACCATATTCACTCACACTGGACTTCAAACCATAGCCACATGCTCTACCACCTATGCTATCGGCGTTTTTTGTTCTCCGTTCGAACGGTGCCCTTAAGTGGAAATTATGGTTACAGAAATTATTTGGTGAAGGCTAAGTGCCGATAGCTCAGGTTGTGGAGCAGTGATCCTGAAAGCCATAAGAACTGGTTCGAATTCGGCAAGGTGCAAACTTAATTTTCACCTTTTTACAATTCAAATTTCTTTCCATCTATATTAAATTAATTTCACAGCATCAAAAACAACCGTCGTAAGAAGGAAAATCCATTTATTTCATGACACCGACACGTAGCAATATCCGTCGCGAAATTGTCTTGTTGAACTAAGATTTCACAATTGTTTTAAAGTAAGTCACAATTCAAGAAAAATGAAGAATCATTTCACATGTCATGCTGAGATTTTGTATTTCTGAACGATGGCTGATAAGCTTTGGTGAAATTCGCGGGTCATGAAACCTACATAAAGTTGATTATGTCTAGTGCGTTCAGAAGCACATATCACTTTAGAAGAACAGGTTTTACCCATTGCCTAACAGCATCTTTCATTAGCTGTGCTATAAAAAGTTTCAATTTGTACCATGCAAATTTTTTCTCGCAAGAGTATAGCTAAGAGTAGAGGTTTTTTCCTCTTGATCCACCTAACAAAGTCAGAGTAAACAGAATTTTTTCTACTGTGCTATATTAATGGAGGCAGTTGCAAGAATTAATCTTAAATCGGAAAGGTCGCTGACCATAACATGGTTGCTATTGATAGGTTTGCTAACTTCTCTGATACCATATTGAAACGATAGGAACTGGAGACAAGGCTTCCCTGAGTTCTTTTTTCCCATCCTGGGGAAAGGTGTTTGGTTTCGATCGATTTCTATGCATTTTCGCAAATGCTAAGGTAGTTTTAGTAAGGTGTCAAGAAATACCACCTCGTCAACAGAATAACTTTAGGGAAAACGGACAGTTGATTTCACTTTCTTCACATCGCTGACAGATTTACATGAGTTTGTTATCCACCGAGTCTTGACAGTACTGCAAAAGAAAAAGAATATTTTCAATAAACCTATACCAAGATAGAGGAGGATTTCCATAGCGGAATTCGTTATGGTTTCAAAAAGATTGCCCAAAATTGGCTCAAGTTTGCAAAATTCAGTCATTGAGCTCCCATAGCAGTACCGTTTATTTGACGAAAAAAATTGGGTGTTAAAAGCCATGGGGTTGCATTCAAGTGCCAGATGTATCAATGAGCAAGTATTTGTAGGAGAGTTTGAGGATTTGCAAATTTTAGGTAAAAATAACATCTTTCTTGCTCCTTTTTTTTGTTAAGCTTGTTAATAAAAATCAGTAGCAGTATGAATACAGCAAGATATTTTTCTGCCAAGTAGGCGAAGATACTGACCCACGTGCTCTGAAATTCGCCGTCTTAAAGCAGCTACAAATAGGACGATGTGATGGATGAAAATCCTCATATATTGTAAGGTTGTGGTTCTTATACCTGCAATTGAAATACACGCTTTTAGTTGCACAAACAACTACCTTCCCATGCAACCACAACAGGTATTGGTTTGGAGCTACTGGTGTAGTGTGGTGAAGATTTCGCGATCGTCTGATCACATTTGGGGTTAACTCCATAACAAATTTCTTGCAAGCCGTACTTAAAAACGTTTACTTAGAGTGCTTTTTATGATGAACTGATTTAACCATGGTTCCAATAGCAGGCTTTTCACTCCCCACTCCCCGACCAATTTGTCCAATATAAAGCTTTATTGGTTTGCTGTCAAACCAAACGGCACATGTTTCCTCCGACTGGAAAATTATTCTATTTCAGACTATTGCACTCTAAAGGATTCCGACCTCGTGGCTTTTCATGATTTGCTTAACATTACCGATACTGGTTACTTTCAGTGTATTCCTGATCAAACCTGCGGAACACTTTTTCCGTTAGGTAAATTATTTTTTGACCCATCTCAAAAATTTCTTAGCTAAATGTCTTTACGACTCGATTAAACGGGCTATTAAACCAAATGCTCCTTTGACGATTTTTTCTTGTCCTTGCGATTGTTTACAGTTTGTCCTTTTATTTAGCGTAACAACTGCATTTTTAAAGGCACCTTTATACTGTTTTTTGCCTTAGTTCAACGCGTTTTCATTGGCCGAGTTCCGCTAAAGTAATAAGGAAACCATAAACGGTGATTGTTTGAGAATCTCAAATTTTCATTGGAATTTTTTGTCGAGGCAGTACGCAACGCTGGCCTAACTGGAGATCACATCTAACATGCATACCTGCTCAAACATGTTGTGATTTTAATGTCAAAACCATCTAGCTCAAATGTCTTTTTAGGGATTTTCTGATCTTGTCGGTTTGTCGACCCGTGCATTTTCTGAATAGGATTAAACAACCGTTTCAGTATGTACCAAGGTTCTCAATTCAAAAATCTTTACAACCGATGTACAGATAAAAGGTCCAAATAGTTAGTACAATTTTGCTGTCAAAAGTACCTTGAATCAATTAAACCGTCTGTCGACTTTTCTCCGACCAATTCCTTCATTAAACAACAAAGCCTTTCTAAAATGGTTAATAATGCATATTTCTTCATCGGTGATGTCAATGAACTCATTGGCAAACGGAAATATTTGATTTTTTGTTGTTTTCATTTAAGCTCCTTTTTGAAATTTGTAATTAATCGAATTGCTTACTTTTCCAAATTTGCTTCTAGAATGGCTGATCAAGCGGCAGCATTTCCACGCTAACCAGAAATCACGACACATGAATTTGATGTCAATATCGATGATTGTTCAGTAAATCGCTATCTTGGTAACTTGTTTCGCTACATCTCGAAACAAGTCCGAGTTTCTTAAGAACAGTACATTGTACGTTTATTTAAATACTAACTTTGTTTACCAGTGCTTTGAAACGGTACTTAAAGCATCAATAACTGTGTTGACAATGCTTACTTAACTTAAAACATCGATCCTATTAACTTCGAATTTCAGATCTCAATACCTTTCAGGTTATTTAAACTCAAATGAAGAAAGCTTGTCTTGAACCACATTGCGCGAACTGGTTAAGGAGTATCCGTAATAGGAATTGGTTAAGCCTTTTCATCACAATTTTACAGTGGAAACTAGCCTACGATAAGGGAGCTCGAACACGATAGCAATTTTAATATCTCCTGCAATGAAGATGAACTAAGACTCTTGAAGCAAAGTGAACTGTTAAACAAAAAGTATTTTTGTTTAATGTGTACATTGCAAACCTGAGACGACAGACGTGAGCTTATTGCTTGCGAATACCGCTTGGCAAACGGCGCCTTATTTGTGCCCTAGTTCTTGATCCTAGGTAGGGTTTTTTATCAGTGTGTCAAAGTGCTTGCGAGTCAAACCAGCGGGGCTAACCAAGCTCTTAAATTGCTGGAACAGCGCGGCAAAACTGATATTCTTGATAGAGTTTCTCTTTCCTAGCTCTTTAATCACAACCAGTCTCTATGAGCGACTGACCGGATACCGGCGGCTTATAGATACCACAATCCTCTGCGACTGTCCAGTAGCTGGCGGCAAGATTGTGGTACATCCACCTCGCCAAGTTGCACAAGAGCCAGCCTGGCGAGTACGGCTCATCACTCCATAGGCGAATGAACCCCCTCAGATGAGGTCACCGGCTTTAGAGTCTGAAAGAATAGTGGATGTGGATATCGGCGGAGGAACTGGACAACTGGTCAACGGCGATACCCACACGACATTGGGATTAAATACCCAAGGTTACCTAGCTCAGTAAGGAAGCTACTGTTTCAAACCTGTGATGGAACACCACATTTATGTACAGTAGAAAAGTGTTCCAACCTGGCGTCCTGACAAGGCCTCCTTCTTCAGGACTCGCATCCCCATCCAATGCCTTACAAGAGAAAAAGATACTATACTGGCTCGGTCGTCTCCCAGCATAAAAAGGACCGCGTGCCTGCTATAGGCAGCTCGGCAGACTCGACAAGTTCACTCCAACACCAACAATGACAATGATCACCTTAATGTAGGGGAGAAAATAAAGATCCTGACATTAAATGTGGAAGGCCTATCCATGTCAAAATGCGAATACCTATCAGAACTTCTACGTAAACATGATGTTGATATCGTTCTCCTACAATAAACACACCTGACCGACAACAGCCAACCTTCCAGGTACAAAATCAATGGCTACTCTGTCACCAAAAAATAAAACCACCCAAAATACGGAATCATCACATACGCCAGAATACCAGACCTGGTTACTGATCTTGGTGGAAAAACAGATGAATATGGGACAGAAACAACCACTGTCAAAATTGGAAAAACTGAAATTACAAACATATACAAACCACCAAACACAAATTGGACAAACCCTCCCTTAACATCAATCAACCACCCAGCGATAATCGCAGGAGACTTTATTAGTCAACACAACGAATGGGGATACACAAAAAAATACCAAGCAGGAAATCAACTGAGCCAATGGTACACCCTTTCAAACCTTTCCCTCATTTATAACCCAAAAGATAAAGGAACTTTTCACTCGGCGCGCTGGGGGTAAAGATTTTACCCCTGACCTCGTGTTTGTTTCTAAAGACAACAACGGAAGACCAACCACAACAACGAGTGAAGTCCTGGGCAACTTTCCAAAGAGCCAACACCACCTAACTCTTATTACAATAGGCATACAGATACCAAAAATAAAAGCACTGCCAAAACCACGATGGAATTTCCCCAAAGCAAACTGGGACGCCTTTGCTATAGACATTGACAAAACATGTCAAAGAACACCACCCGAAATAAGCAACCTGCATAGATTCACCAAACTAATCCTAAGCATCTCTAAAAAGCATATCCCACGAGGCTTTCTATATCCCTTGTTGGACTGAGCACAGCAAACAACTCTGGGAGCAATTTGAAAGAACCTGAGACCAAAATATCGCAGAACTCCAAGAATCATTGCACAACTCCCGTAAAGAAAGATAACTCGAGGTTGTTGAAAATATGGACCTGACTCACTCCAGTCGGTATGCTTGGTAAACAATAAAAAAGCTTAACCCCGAATCCCAACAAACAAAAACAGCCCCACAAATTAGCGTTGAAGACATTGCGAAAGAGATTAAGCAACGTCGACAGCACAAGTCAACTACACTTACAAGAAGAAAATCAGAAAGAAATATCAATTCGATACCTCGTACAGGATCTCTCCTTTCCAACCCAGTGACAACCAAATGAAATGAAAAACGCCAAAGCAGCAGGAATTGATGGAATTTATCCAGATATGATTACCCACCTTGGTACCAATGCTATCAACTGGCTGGCAACCACCATGATAAAAATAATTGACAAAGGCACATACCCACAACAATGGAGACATGCAAAAGTAGTAGCAATTTTAAAACCAGGCCAACCAGCTACAGAACCATCCAGCTGCAGACCCATCTCTCTGCTCAGCTGCCTCTGTAAACTTCTAGAGCATATAATCCTCACGAGGATCACTCCATACATCGATCCTTTCGTACCCCCGCAACAAGCAGGCTTCAGAGAACAAAGGAACACCACCAAACAAGTTCTAGCTCATACTTCTTACATCGAAGCAGGATTCGAAAAGAAGCAGAAAACAGGTGCTGTGATGATAGACCTATTGGCAGCATAAGACACTGTATGGACTGGGGGCCTCATGTACAAACTCGCAAAAATCATTCCCTGCCGAAAAACACTCGAAATACTGTCTACTATGACTGGCACCAGACAGTTCCATGTTGTACTTGGTTGGTGTCCAAGAAATGGTGTCCCAAAGGGCTCAGTAATTGCTCCTGCACTTTTAAATGTCTATATCAGTGTCATGCCAAACAGTCAATCTTTCAAGCTTGGTTACGTTGATGACTGGGTTCTAGCACACCAATCAAGAGACAGAAATGAAATTGAAAATGTACTCACCCACGATACTACCAATCTAAAACAATACTTTGACAGGTGGTACCTTAAAATGAACACAACCAAATTGGTATCGTCAGTATTCCAGCTGAACAACCACCGATTTGCAAAAACTCTCAACAATAACGTCGATGGAAATACCATCCCAGCAGATCACAACCCTAAATAACTCGGTGTGACGCTCGATCGACAACAGACATATCGACAACACTTGGAAGGCAGTGCAAACAAAATAACTAAAAGTAACTGTCTCGTTAGAAAACTGGCAAGAACATCATGGAGAACATCAACAACAGTGTTAATAACATCAGCACTTACCCTCTGCTACAGTGTTGCAGACTATTGCACACCAGTCTGGACAAAAAGCTCTCATACCAACTAAGGAGACACTAAACTCAGGGACTCCATGAGAATCATCACGGACTGCCTAAAGTCAACACCTGTGCAGTGGCTCCCAACAATGAGTGGAATTCCACTGCCTCATCTACGAAGACAAGAGGGTAACCAAAGATCCTTAGAAAAACTAAGAGCGGCACCACTAAAATAAGTCTGCTACAATGCACCTCACTCAACAAGACTGAAACCGAGGAAACCCTACAACAAGTCAGGCCAAGAAAAATTTACCATTATGGAAGAAAGAGTGGACCGATAACACCCCAAGAGGCGGTCATCTGATAACTGACCCAACCATTAGACCCCGTGGCTTCAACAGCAAAAGGAAATTCTGGACTGCCAGAAACAGACTCTTGATCGGACATGCTAGGACTGGCCACAACATGCACAAATGGAAACTCAGGGACTCACCAACATGCCCTTGATGCCACAATGACACCAAAACATCTGACAACATTGTGCTCCACTGTCCATTGACCAAGCTGTATGGTGGCTATGAGACTGTCCTGGACTGTGATGTCACCTTCAGAGACTGGATTGAAAAGCACAGTTTGGAGATGTAGCCACACAAAACTACTATTGCAAACCTGTTTTAAATTTGGTTTGATGTTGTACAAGTATGACATTCTTAATAGTTTGCATGCCAGGGTTTGTGTTAGGGTTAACATCAGTCTCAAATGCCTATAACAAATTTGTTTACCTAGTATACCTACATTATTCACCAGAACTTTAATGTTAAACATGCCAACACATACCCTGCAGTATGCAAATGACTATCGCACATCCCACACACTCCTTGTTCCAAACCCATGTTACTTGCATTTTGATATGTGGTAAAAGGTGACGTAAATACACCAGTGATCTGGAGCAAAATTTGATTTCATTTTAATCAGAAAATACTGTTAACTGAAGTTAACTGAAGAATGATAAACCTTGATCATTACAGTTCTTAACAAATTACTGACCATGCCCTTGACCTTCAACAGGGAAGCAGAGAAAGACCAATCGACTGGCATTCGGAAGAAAAAAAATGTTTCGGGTGACCCACATTTCTTTCAATGAATTATGGGTCATGAAGTATGGAATTTAAGGGTACCCTTTGTTTAAGGTTTGCCTGCATATTAAAAACAATTGAGGATAAACCGCCTGACACTACAAAACACAACAAAAACTCAAACTCTGAAGAAAAAACAACCAAAACTAAATGTAAAAATTTAGTTAGAAAATTCTTTTAAAAGCATATGTGCTTCAACTAATACTTGACATTTGCCCTTTACAAGGTCAACAAAGCTTGGCTTTTTCAAAACATTTAAAACAACAACACAAGAAGCAAAAAGAAAGTTCATATTAAAAGAATAAATGAGATTAACAGTCAAAAGTGACTGGTCTCATTTGAAAACATATGACACACGACTTCATGAAATGATTGCCTTTTAAGTAACAACAACACTTTGTACTAAAATATGTAGTTGTTTCTTTTCTCATTCTAATTTAAAGCTTTGGTAATCCAGGTTTATATTGTAAGGAGATATTGTATTCTTCTTCAAACATTTCCATATCCATACAAGTGAATTTGTACATTTGGTACTGACAAAATAAAGAACAAATTCTTTATACAGAAATACATATATTGCCTAACATCCAATATCATATTCTCCATGTCCACAGTGTAATAGCCAAATTAGGAACATATTTACGTTTGCCACACAATGCTACAATTATTACCTAGAATGAGAAAAAGCAAATCACAACAAATTAAAATGCAATTAAAATGGACTACACGGTATTGGAAAACATAGGAATAAAATCCTTTACAATCAAATCTCTTTTAAACCCCAACTTTAATTCCACATTTCTTTGAAGAAAAACCTTTCTGAAAGGTTATATAATTTAGAATATTACTACAGTCATGACACAAACACTGCCAAAACACTAAACCTTCTTAAGCAATTTGTATCACAATTCTCCTCATTACATACAAAACAAAGTCAATAAAAGAAACTCTATTTAAAAAAAAGAGGCTAGTCTATCTTACTGGTATGAAAGTCATCCCATCAAAATGGCTAAGCTGACAGTGCCAACCAAGTCAGCAAGTCAATCAGGCAGCCTTATGCCTTCTAATAAATCTTTTAACTTACCAATCTAAGTACTTTTAGGACTTGTGTCAATGCAACTTCAACTAAGGGAATCATTTATAATAAGAAATGTAAACATGTAATCTAACCCATCCCCCACCCCCCAAGTTTTGTGTAGCCAGTTCCACATAAACCATTCCCACTTATTGAAGTCAAATTTTCATTTAAATATTATTTATCATTAATACCTGCTATACATTAAACCCCAAGCTTCTCATGCATTCCTTGTGCGCTTCAATTAGACCTTGGCAGTTTTCTTCTCCATTCTCAACAATACTGAAAAGAAACAAATCAAAAAGTACAACAGATGGAAGATTTTAAATGCACTAGGAAATGGTTGTATATTAAATAAAACAAAAATAACAAAGTTCTCTCAAGTATTTCACATGACAGAAACCCTTTTCTTGTGATTTCATTTAACCACAATTCTTTCACATAATAGGTTCAGACAGTATCCTTGATACAGTGTTTGTTGTTGGTTGTGGCAGTAAGAAATTTATTGTCCAGATGCCTACAAATAGCCTTTTCTTTTGTAAAGTTCCAAAGTCTTTCTGCTCACTTATATGTCTCATCCCTGAACAGCCCAACAACATGAAGGCTCAGCAAAATAGAATTTTATTTTCCCCCTAAAAGTTGATCTCGGTCTTCAGGCTATAATTCCATACTACAGAGTTATGACAATATGTGAAAATGAGTAATATTCTTGCCTTTTCACTTTGTATCTTTTTTCTTAAACACCAACTGTACTATGTTTTTTATTTTAAATCTTTCTTTTCTTTCTTGCTAATTCCTACAGTTCAACACCTTATCCTAATCAAACACATAGTGGTGGGACACCAACAGAACAGATAAATGGCTCAATTGATGTGGCCTTTAAAAGGAAGACCTCTTAATGCTTAGGCCCTGGCCTCAATAAATATGGCCCAATTAAGTTGAAGGTACAATGGAAAAATAATTTGATGAAAAGCATAGCCTTTTTAGGTCAGACAGAAGAGCAAGTGATCATGTGATACACATGTGTACTGATTCAAACCCAGTTTGAAGTAACCTAAATCTGCACTTGTTATTTGTGATAAACAAGTACTCACAAGTTTGGAAACTTAACAAGCTCAGAACACTTCATGTTGTTCATGATATCTGATATTTAACTTTTCTGCCTTATTCTCACATTTGTCTTGTTTTGGTCTTCCACAGTTCCCAAATGACAATTTGAAAATCAGTCATATACATTGGATGTATGTGTGTGTGTGTGTGTGTGTGTGTGTGTGTGTGTGTGTGTGTGTTTAACAAGCTTGTGAGCTCACCCAAACAGATTCTCTCTGGTTAGTGCAAGCTCCAGTGTTACATGAAACAAATTGGCTAAAAAATAAAACATACTATAGTAAAATGAATCCAATGAGACCCATTTGTACATTAACATAAACTACATTGGCAAGTGAACCTTGAGCAAGAAATATTCTTTAAGTTAGACAAAACAGCAACTGGAAATGACAGGTATACACAATGTTACAAACCCTGCTTTGGACACAAGCCCTCAAATCTACAAAAATATCCTGCTTTAGGATTCTGTATGTTCTGCTTTGATCTCACAGGAGAAGTAGCAGTTGTAAATGTTCAACATTTTGGTATGAAAATGGAGCTATCTGTTAAATTTGATTTTTACTTACTGCAGTGACCTACTTAAAAAATTAAACTGGTGACCTTTCCCCACAGCATCAAATATGAGTTATCAATTTTACAACATATGTTGATGCCCTATTGCAAAGTGAAATTGTTAATGTCTTCTTGCTATGTGTGTATATATACATTAAAATACATATATGTAAGGCTGGAAATAAAGCTTTCATTGCTTAGTTTAATTTAAATCATTCTCTGTCATTCTTAAATGGAAAGCAAACAAGTTAATGTATTAATACATAATCCCAAACAACTTATTCCACTGCCACTTTACAGTACCTTGAAGCAAAAAAATTCCTTTTAATGAGAGACATTTGAAGTGGCTGTACACAGAGCTGCTCTTTGAAATGTATTGCTCTTCAAAGTTATAGGTTAATTAATTAATGTGCTATCAGACTTAGTTCTGTAAAATGGTAAAATTTAGGATACTAATAACAATCAAAGTAATCTGCATACTTTCCTTGTTCTATCTGTGACAGTTAAAACACACTTTAACAAATAAGAACTGATACCATGTGAGCAAAATTTTTTTTAAAAAATTGTTGAATACAATTACCAAATATAAAAAAATGACTTCACAAGTAATTACAACTGCAAACACAATTACTCTCATATCTAAACATGAATAGCTAGTAAAGCATGAATAGCAAGTAAAGCATTAGCAAGTAATGCATGAATAGCAAGTAAAGCATTGTCTAACTACAATTAAATGGGAGAAAATTTTAAACTTGTTTCCCTGAAACTCATGCTGGAAGTGCAATTGTCATTACAAGGGCCAGCACTTCTAAAAAATAACTGCATTGAGATCAGTGATGAAGGTTTTACCAATCGATTGGATTAAAGGAAAATCTGGGGTTTAAATGCAATTCATTCTGACCTTCATTGCGGTTTCTATTGGAAGGCATTCAGTAGCACCAAACAGTTTTAAATAACAGCTGCAAAAATTTAATACATATATTTCAGAATTAAACCATTATCATAATAGCTTTTTTATGAAAGCATGGAAATCAAATCATTTGACTGTGAAGTCCTGCAAAGTTTACTAATCTTTCTTTTACTATTTCTAACATGGCAAAGGTTTCAATTAAATCAATTCCTTGTTCTGTTTTTTGCCATTTCATGCATTGAGAAATGACAACATGTACCATTAAGCAAAAGAGGAAACAGTCCATGCTGGGGAAAAAAAACTGCTGAACAACTAAAGAACTTTTATACAAGTCTCACATGATAGGCTCTTATATACAAAAAAATACATTAAAGTTGTAAACTTTCCAACTTTTTGATTACCTATCAAACAGATTAGGTTTGAATATCCCTTCTGAAAACCGTGTTTGCACCAAACCTCTGGTAATTTCAGGCATGAATTTCAAAAACAATGTACATCTCCATCAGTTAGCACTTCCTTGGCAAAATTATACAAGTACTGATTACTCATAAAAACTTCAAAAACACTTTTTTTTTTCAATACCTCTCCCCCTCCCTCCCTGAAGCACACACATTCATATTTTCAAACACCATACCTTTCAATAACCCTTCTAACATTGTGCTTTACAAGTAAATCAAGTAAGTTTTTATCTGTCACAAGCAACAAATGATTTTTCTGTGCCACAACTCTAAATAGGAATTGTGCAGCAAATCCACAAATAGGTGCAAATATTCAGGAAAATCTCACAGCCATTGTGTCTAAGGCAACTGTATCAAAGATAATACTACCATTCTTTGACCTTGGCACATGGCAAAGATTACTGTAACAGCCACCTTCCAGAATGACAGTTTGTAAAACATCAAATATGTGTCAGTCGCAACAAAGTTAGTGAGTAGCTGCCCACCCTTTTTTCAATGAACCCCTAAATTGGACCTTCATTCCCTACAAAACAAGATGGTCAGGTTACAGAATCAAAAACCTTGTAGAACTGCAGTTGAATAAGCCTGTGGCCACATACAGTGATGTAAAAAGTGTACTGCCTTGCCTAGCAAGAGAGGCTGTATTCATACCACACTGCATCTCTCTTGTACTTCCTGCTACAGGTCTAAATGTGTTCCTCCCATTTGGTCAATCATACTGCATAATGTCTGCTAATATCTTGGTTCTGTAGTTCAGACTCTGTGGCATGTATGTACTTAATGGATAATCAGTGATGACAAAAACCACAATTATTCCAAATAATGTTTATCTTTCTTTGTCATCCAACACTCGCAGTTGACTTTAGGTGTTGGCATAAACATTAAGGAACACACTTGGTTCAAGAATAGTATTAAACAATCACAAATGTGAACATTCAATCCCCAGAAAGTGTCAAAACAGTTGTTGCACTTCATCTACATTGTTTTACAAAAAAAACCCAACATTTTCTCTTTAATTGTGGAGCATTTTCCTCAAGAAAGCACAGACACTTTGGAGAAAGGAGAAATAAAAGATTGGGTGTCAATTAAATTATACATTGTCACAAGTTTCCGTGCTCTAGCAATAAAATTTAATAAAGTTGTTGGCATGAAGTTACAGACTAACAGATAAATGTTCTCAGAAAACTGCTAGTAGCACAACCACTTCAGGGTGACATTTTCAGCCACCATTTTCCCCTTTAATCTTGCCATGACAATGGTGTAATCTAAGAGGGATTCAATTATAGTTTGAGCTATAATTTTCCTCAATGCCCATCATAAAGTTGTATTTGCTTTTAACATCACATTTTTCAGATTCTAAGGTCAAACAGAGCCCTTTGTCAGGGCCTTCCTGATGTCAACCAATGACCTTTCATTATGTGAAATTCCAAAACTTTTTTGCCCACTTGAGGATCAAATCCAGAATATCTTTGTTACAAGTACAAGGAAAAAAAGGAAAGTAAATTTTCTAACTTTTCTGCCAGCAATTAGCAATTAGCCTGAGCCATACCCTAAGAATATCTGGATTTTGTCACTTCATCAGTTTCAGTAAAAAAAATCTATCTGCAAGGGTGCAAGTATTCTCCTTCCAAAGAGCGATGCAAAAATTTGTTGCATTTTTAATACAACATTAAATGTACCTGGTCTTAAGGATGGATTTTACCAAAAAAATACAGCAGCCAGCTTAATTTCATAAAACAATTCTGAAAATAACTAAAACATTGACGTTGGGAGCAAAAAATAATGGCTATTAACCAGATTTTATGCTTGGTGGGCCATATCAGATTTAGTTCACTCAACCATGTTTTCTGTACCAGATTATCCTCAGACTTTATAAGGATTAGATTTCTGCGTTTGTTGGGAATTTGCATGGCTTTTGCGAGGATATACTACCATAAAAGTCTTGCAACAAAATGTCTGGTCAATCTCTATTAAATTCAACTAAAGGTTTTTGATACTGAATTGGTGACAAAAAGGGGGCCCTGAACTCCTGGTCACCCTCCATCTGCCTATGCATTGTTAAATAAATCTTTTGCTGAGATTCGTCCTCATTTTCAAGCCAGACACAAGTGCTCAAAAAGTGTCATGCCTCGTATTAACATAAAAAAAAATTAAATGCATTACTGATTTCATCAAGTTACATTACAATGGTTTACACATTGTCTACACCGCAACACTGTCGATGAGCCAGTATGAACCTAATCATAAACTCGAAACGCGGACTTACAATTCCGCAAACTTGTATATTTACTTATTACCGGTTCTTAATGTGGCCCTAAATTTTTGCAGAGACAAAATCTCTACAAAATTTAGGGGAACATTAAAAAACGTTAATGTTGCGCGCTTTTCACAAGGGAAAGATCGGGTTTGGTGCTTTAAAAAGCCGCGAAGAAAATCGGTGCTAATTTTGTGCTTTTTTACTTTAAATAAAAAACGGGTTTCCACTGATAGTTTCAAGCTAAAGTTTTTAATTCATCCCACTCAAGTAATAGCATCATTCGAAATAAATATCGTACTGTTAGGAACCATTGCAATTCTCCCTTTTGTACTTCAGCTCTGCAGCGGCAAGAGAAAATGTGTTCTCCATTTTAAGTTAAAAGGTCATATTACAAAAAGTGACTATTCTATTTTACTTGCTTTCCTTACAAAATTTAAAAAACGACATTTAACAAAATTAAGGCTTGACTGAGGATCTGTTGCAACATTAAAGCGAAATGTCTCTGTCTTAATGCCAAAAATTAAAAAGAAAGCTGATATATTTCACAAATTATTTGCCAGATCGCGGGAAATAAAAAATAGTTGGTCAAAAAAACCCACTCAAGCGATGGGGGTGTAACGATAGTGACACAAGCAGACAATGAGTGGGTTTTCCGGCAATGATGGGCGGATGTTGATCATGTGTGTCTTGTTTTAATAAATATTCCATTTAAAAGACGCAGGTGGTGGAAGAAGTCACATTAACTACATTAACCAATCCAGCTATTCTTCTGTTTGTCGTTTAATTCTTTCTGTCTTAACTAACACCTGAAGCCACAAAGGGTTTCTAAAAGCACAAATAGCCACTTTGAGCAGCAAATAAATTAGGTAAATGAGAAATAAAGGGCTCCCTACCATTCATCTCTTGCTTTCTTGGTTTCGGGGCAGGCACAACATGGCTTGAGCTTTTCCACTTCAGCATCTCCTTCGGCAGGAACAACTGCGGGTGCTTCTTCACTTGACATTGTATCGATGATTGTTCACACGTTATTAAAAGTGCACAAGGAAGAAATGGAAGTAATAATACAGCAATTCTTCCCAGTAAAAAGAACAACCTGCACAACATCCACTCCGCAAAGAGAACTGAAAATGTGCAAGGATGGTCTGCTTGGCCAGACTGGATATTTCAATGCGAGACAAAAGGATGACGTCATATGGAAAATGGAGATCACCACGTTATTTGCTTAACAAGAGGATTCTTTTTTTCATTTTAACGGGCTTCATTGCTCCCTCAACCAATCTTCAAGTTTTTGTAACAATAGATTATTGACGACAACTGCTGGTCAAAAATGCAGTAATGTAAGTCACAGCTTCTTTCGTCCACCTTTTGACAGTTTCATTTTTCTTAAACGGATGTGGTTCAGAACATACTGTGATGCTTTTTACCCAAGAAACAAATGGTATACATTTTAGTTGTAACATTTTATATTGTTTTTAAGCTGTTTTTATGTTCTTTTAGATTTGATTTCTTGAAATATATTATCAATGGAATGATATATGCGTTGTTTGTTTGATTAATTTATATGGTGCAAATAATATTGTCTTTTATTTACCATTATTTATAAAAATAGCGAAGCTTAAATTTGCCAAATTATCAGGAAAAGAAGAATAAAAGCCAAATGTCAAATCTGCTTCGGACATACAAGGAGCAAACTAGGAACAGAAATAGGAAAGGTTGTCAAAGAGATAAAATGTGGAAAACCGGAGGTACTCAGAGAATTCTTTCTGGAGAAATCCAGATCATGCGTATTTTGACCATAATTTTCAAATCGTTTTGGGAAACTGGTACTAAAAATCTCCGTTATGTTATCAAAAATGACTAGGCTTTGTGTTTTGAAAAATCAATGAATAAACATTTTTTATACATTGGTTCACCAAGGCGCAATCATGTAACACAATAACTGTATGCTGTGTCATAATCACAGAATCAATGAATACATTCGCAGAACTATCGCCAAAATCGCCTAAAAGCAGCTTCAAGTATGCTTTAGTCAATATTCCAACACGTAAATCATTGTCTTCGTTTTTATTTGTTAAATTGATGCCAAGCTTGGAAAGAGAATATTTATCTACTTTCAGCTTCCTAACGACTCCAGGTTTTACAAACTTTGTGGCTTATTTGTTCACAAAACTATGCAATTTCTCGTGTCAACAATGGATGAGTGTCTTTTCTGATCGTATGAACTTATCAAAAGTAGTGAATACCGTAATGCAGATTGATAATAAAGTCAAGTAAAGTTGGGTCATTGGATCTGGAAATGATTCTGCATGACATGTCACCACTCCAAGTAGACCTTCCAATCTTGCACCTTCCAAGAACCCTCTTTCGGAACATAGCCTAGCACAAATCTCAGGTCTATGCAATGATAAGACATACTGTATTATGAAGATTTCTCCTGTGTAATATTTGGAGACATAAAAACAATATGATAGAATTATAATGTTCATGCAATTAACTTAATCCAATGATTGAATTACTCGGACTCACTATTCGCTGAAAAAAGCACTCTATCTATTTCCTTCTTCTCGTTGCCATTTACTTACCTTAATTTTACTATTTCAGATATTAAAGTGAAATACTTTGGTCTAAAAATAGCATTAATGCGATTTAGTAGAATAGTCACCTTAACACTCTCTATCTGAAAATATAGTCATTTTGAGTTACATTAGACAGCTCTTTTAGTAATATCTGTTTTGGTACTTCGCGATAACATAATGAAATATTTTGAGACTGCTATCGTAGGTAAAATGCACCAAATAGACAATTCGGTAATTACCCAGGTTATACCTAACTATTTAACAATTTTTTCCTACTAGAATTTAATGTCCAGTTTTGAGGCAGTTGACTTCGCACAAGAATCTCAAAACGCCTGAAAAACGATAGCAGGGTATCATTGGTAGCACGAAGGACTCCAATCAGTTAACTATATTTAATGCAATATCATAGTGGATGGTTTTCCGAACAGAGATGCCCTTCAATACATTGTGAGTATTGCATGTAACTTAGGATTTTAAGGTCACTTCTTTGCGATTGGAAAAAAACTCTGCGACTTTTGTTTTTACATGTGGGTTTTTCCCTAAGAAACTAGTACTTGAATCCCCTGACAATTTTTTTTTCTCTTTTGGGTCGAATTTCCATTCCTCTTTCCCTTTATAAGGTTTTTCAAATTTCCCACATTTAAAAACAGGAAACGGCACCAGGGAATAACATGTTAGTTGTGTAAGAAATACGAGGAGCAGTAATAAAATTTCTTGTTAATGGGCACCTGTCAATGGCATCTGGAATACAAATTGATGGAAAGGAAAAACTAAAATGGATCGCATATCATTTGGAGTGGCCTGCACACAATGAATCACACAATGGAGTGGCCTGCGGAGGATGAAACGATTGAAAGAACACGAAAATACGCAGAAGACTAAGTCAACAGATCATCCATGGATTGGAGTCATTGAAAAGCACAAGAAAGAAACATTGGAGTTTCTTCTGAGATTGGATATAGATGAATGCAAAGACTGCAAATTTGAAATACTAAGTGCCAGAGGCTAGCCATCAAAATCTCTTTTTTAAACATAGCAATAACTTATACGAGTTTTCCAATCAAAAGGGTTGGGTACTGATTTTCTTGTTTTCGATAAGTCACATTTTGATCATTACCGTGATCTCCTCACCTACGCTGAAATGAGAGATTTTTGTTTTTGGTTTTAATGTCAATTTCCCCAGTGAATGGGGATCAGACAGTGTCCTTTATAGGGAATTGGATATGCCATTGAAAGATTTCTTGGCCGGATGCTCTTCCTGACACCAGCCAATGGCTTTTTCTTTTGTGAAGTTCCAAAGTCGCCCGCTCGGGGAATCGAACCCGGAACCTCTTGGTTGCGGTGCAGTTGCACTAACCATTAAGCCATGGCTCCTCCTATGTTGAAATGAGAGATATTATTGCAAAATTTGAAATGGAAAAAGTGACGGCTGAATTTAATAATTGCATTTGTTGTTCCTTACAAATTGATGGAAGCTCTGATAGACAACAAATTGACTCAAATTTCATAAAAAAGGTATGTTTCAGCGAATGAAGTATGTGTTAAACTCTTTTTCTTGGGTTACAAATAGTGACGAGAGTGGTGCTGCTGGGTTATTACAGTGATTTGTGAGTTGTCTGCAGACTGTCAATGTCCAAACGAGAAAACTGGTTGGCATGACGATTGATAAGGGAAAATACGGGTACAGGAAACAATGGAGGTCTCTGGAAACTGCTGAAAGATCATGTTGGCAGAGTCATTATGACTCCATGATGTACATGTCACAAATTAGATTTGGGCTTGGAATATGTGCAAGCAGAGGTATCTGAGCTCCCCATCTGTATAAGAAAAGTGTTAGCTTTGGTCGTATTCTTCAGAACATCTCCACGAACAACGAAACTATTCCATCAAGAACATGAAAGTTGTTTAGACTTCCCATATCTTTGGGTCGGTTAAAAAATGTGACAGAAAATGATTAAAAAACGCGCCGTGGTACAAGGTTTTATGAAAAAACCCCAGTTATTTTACGACATCTATGCTTAACAACACTTATGCACTATTTGTGTAAAATATTTGAAAGGCTTCTGGAGGACATCTTGTATCTTGTATGTAGAAAGAGAGAGAAATAGACTTCCGTGTCAAAAACCTCACATCATTTTGTCACCCCGATAAAAAGAGACAACGATACAGTTAGGAGCTAATTTGCATAATCCGTGATTAACTTTCTGTATGAGCGAATAAAGAGAAAATAATGGAAAATTAAGCAGTTTAAAGACAATTCTGGAAGCTTAATTACCAAAAGTATTCATAACACCCAGCCTTTATTTTGTGTCACAAATGTTCGGAAACGAGGTGATTAAACACTTTGTTTCTGATGTTTGTTTATCACGGAGCAAGGTATCTGAGGTGGAGAGTGTTGATGTTGAAGACACAGAAACTGTACGCCTTTAAACTGAAGAAAATGACTTAAGCCAGTGAAGGGAAAATATTTGTCATCTTTTTTAACACTAACCCGTCACAGCACTGCAACTGAAAGGATAGTTTCACTTAATGATGATATCAAAACTGTGAATAAATCATTATTGCATCAACATAAGATCAATGGTAAAATGTACCTCCTCCTCAGGTGCCATGTCCTTCCAGAACGTCGGTGGTCATACTTCTACACAAAGACCTGTCTTTTGCTATCCTTAGCATCTCTATATCACTTTTCCCAGTCCACGTTGACGCGCTTTTCATAAATGTTATCCGTCTACGTCTTTTGCCTCTTCTCCCACATATCCTGCCTGTTAAAGCCAAAACACAGCCCTTCCTTTATGATCACATGTACTAGGAAGGACAGCTGCCTTCTCCTGATGATTGTTAGAAGCAATGTACATATCTCTAAATGGGGAAGGAAAATTAAATCTTCTTTTTTCGGCTTTTCTCATTAGGAGTCGTCACAACTGACTCTTTCTCTCCACTTCTTTCGGTCCTAAGCAGCTTCCGGGGTCAGTCAGGTCTGCCTCACGTCCTCATTGAATCTGAGTATAACCTCTCCAGCCTGTCTCTTTTACTTTTTACAGGTGGTATCATTTTCATCAACCGACTGTATACATACTCGTCCTCTCTCCTCATGACATACCCAAACCACCGCACCCTTTCTTCCTGATCCTTGTCTCCTAGCTTAACAGCTTCTAGCTTATCTCTCACGGCTTCATTTCACAATTTTTCCTTTCTAGTTTTTCCGAGGGAGAAAATTTAAAAAGTTTATAGCTGAGTTACCTCCAGCCTTTTCTCCTTCTCTTTCGGTATGGCAGCCGTCAGCATGCCATAAATCATCCCTGGTTTAAACACTGTCCGATGAATCTTTACTTCATCTCTGCTGGTGATTAAATCATCCGAAAAATTAAACACGCTTCTATCGGCCTCCATTCCAGCTTTTAGTGATGCGATGAATTGCCTGTTTAATTTTATGCTCTGTCAGCAGTTGACTCATTTCGAAAATACTGTAAATAATATTTGAGCAGATCCAATGTACCAGACTCCTAATTGACTTTAATATGTTTCTTTACCACAGCAATTGGTTTAAAAATAGAAGTAAAAAAACTTCCTACTTTTCAAAAATATAACGTATTTCTCTATAATTGGACTAAATCTTTACTGGAGTAAGCATTTTGCAAGAGAGAAGAAAAACAAAAATACTTCTATTCATACAAATAAAATTTCATTCACTAGAAGTACATGGTGTGACTAACTATTGTATACCAAGATTACTACTAATCCAAAGGAATACAGATTATATACACAATTTATGGTGACTTTAAATCAAACACCATGTGTTACAGTTGGAAAAGACAAGAAAATTGACAATCAACATAAGTCAAGGAAAGGCCTATTACATCATAAAAGTCTCTCGGGAATAGTGTTGGATGGTTTGAAAACTAATTTCTTCTGCTCTGTGTTTGCATAAATGCCAGACTCTTCATACCAAGTGTTCTTTCCATGTCTTCTATAGTCATTTACATCTGTAAATTGTGAGTGGCATCTTCGATATGCTGCACTGGTGTCTCTATCTTCAGATTTTGCCTGAAGAAAAATTAATGGGAAAGATCATAAAGCGGATTTGCTGACAAAATCAATGATAAAAAAATCATTACTTACTGACGAAATTTTGAAATTTCCATGTGATAGAAGCTTATGAATGTTTAGACACATACATTTTGTAATATCTTGTATTGATAATAAAAAGTGCTCAATGCGTACAGCAGAGCAATGAAAGTGAAATACGAAAAATATGAGCAACTAATAGTTTTACAATATTTCGATCACCTGACAATTATTGCCTGATGATCGAAATATCGTGAAACTGCCAGTTGCAATTATAACTCTTGTTCGTCGTATTTCACGTTCTATACTTATACTTATACTTATATATCTATATCTATATCTACACCTATACCTATCTATCTATCTATCTATCTATCTATCTATCTATCTCTAAAAACCTGCCTGAAATAATCTCTGCAAGACTTCAGTTATGTATTACTCAAGACACTAAATTGAACATTTATGGTATAAAGATAAATAAACCTACAAATATAACTATTAAAAAAATAGCAAGAATTAAGTCACATCATTGTTAATGATAAATCGCAAAGACATGACCAAGAAAAAGTACACAAAGGTCACTGTACCTCTGAGGCACTCCTTGCTGGAAATGGTGCTTTATAATCTACTCCATATGTTGTGTTTAAATACCTGAGAAGTAAAAATAAAAATAAAACTGATAATAAGGGCCAAGATTTTTTATAAATGACTTCTGTTACGTTTGGTAATAAAGTGGAAAATATTGAAGAAAAATTGGACAGAAATGGAGAATTTTCTACTTGGTGTAAACAAATACAGATATAAGTAATTCAAAATATATATTCTGTTCTCATAAAAATCTTCATATTTATTGTAGTATCTAAAATAGAAAATTTAGTACCAAAAAGGTAAAATAAAGAAGAAATACACTTCCACAACCCATAAGCCAACACTAACAAAAAATACAGTGAAATTGGCTAAGATGGTTTGGTCAACTTTAAAGAATCACTTCTTAATATGTTAATTTTGTAATTGTATTTATTTATTATTATTATTATTATTATTTTTATTATTGCCTTGTGCACATAATTTGGTAAGAAACTAAATAAGGGAACCCTTCAACCAAAACCACAGAATTTTTGCCACTATTAAAAAGTCTAGGAAAATAGGAGGAGCTGATCGTTCTTTAATGCTGGGTTAATATTTTAACATTTACTACAATCACATGGAAATCCAAGAGAAAATGGAGGAATTGATTACTTTTTACTCATCTTAAAGCAAAACTTGCCCCTACTTGTTAAGGACTTACAACTGAAATAACAGAAGTCAAAGACACAAAATGAGCCAAAATAATGAGAGATACAAGTTTATAACAAGTACAAAAAAAGTCCTATGACAATAGATAAAAAACACCCTTAAGACAAACTAGGGAAAGTGAATTAGCCAAAGTCAAAGTCAAAAGTTAGTAGTTATTTAGGAGAAGGTACTGACATTGAAAATCATATGAAAATTGTGAATTTTTCCTAAAACATTATTGAATAATTTTAGTGTTTTTCCAGCTGAAGTAGTAACATACCTTCTGTTATGACCTGGAAGATGATGAGGAAGAGCACTTCCAAAACCTCTTGCTGGTGCTCCAGTGTGCCTTAAAAAAGCAATAGATATATTTTAATCCAAATGCATTGTTTTTTAATACAGCAAACTATGTAAAAATAGATTTTATTAGTAATCTATTAAAGATTTCATGCAAGGAATAAGGTCACCAATGGATTTGTCCTACAAACAATTGAAAGTGAAATACAAATAACACTGATTACAGAGCAAAACAAATTAATATACTTTTGACACAAGACAAAACAATATAAGCAGAGCCTTACTCAAGGATCATGTCAATGACAGAAGAAAAAGAGGTAGACCAAGAATCACATGAATGGATAATTTAACAGAATGATGTGAAGAAGGATAGGAAAAAGCAGTAAGATTACCAATGAATAGAAGATTTTATGAAACAATAAACCTTTTTTGAATTCCCATGATTGCATGCCTACAAACATTGAGTAGGAAAAGAAATAAAACATAATTTCATTCAATAATTCACAGGCTACACATTTATACTAGCAATATCCTGGAGTTTTTACTGTAAAAATTGTTTAAATGTTGTTAAATCCTGTATAAATTTTTGTTAACAAATAAATAATAAATATAAAAATTGATTAAGGAATCAATTAAAGATTAAGATCACTAATTTATTTAGTAAAAAAGCTTGAAATAAATCTGCTTAGAGAAAAAGAAATTATAATTACAAAATATTAACAATGATCTAATACAACTTAAAGTGCCCTGAAACATGAAAATTACACTGTGACGGAAAAATTCTTGAGTCTTTTCCTCAGACAGCACTTTTCTATATGTATTTGAATTCTGAGTAAGAATTTAGGAAAATGGAATATTTTGTCATAAATGAACTTGAGATTCCATTAAGAGGTAGACAATTCTTCCATTTAGCAATTAATGCAATTAATTATTGCAAAAACTGCAAAAAGTAATGGTTTTTTTTGTTAAGTTACCATGTATGATGCATGTTTGATATGAAATGTATTGAAAAAAATTCTGCTAAATTGTTTTCCAACTTTTCAAAGTTAGGAGCCATGGCTTAATGGTTAGTGCAACTGCATAGTAACCAAGCATTCTGGGTTCAATTCCCCGAGCTGTCAAGGAGAATTTGGAACTTTGCAAAGAATAAAAGCCATTGGTTGGCAACAGGAAGGGCAACCAGCCAAGAAATTCCTCTCTACCAAATCAAAGCCCCTCTGAAGGGCACTGTCTGAGCCCCAACTGCAGTGGGAAAAATGACATTAAAACTAAAAAAAAAATTTTTAGTGTCCAACACATGCTAGCATGTAAAACGGATGTTAAACCAAATATGATGATGATGATGATGATGATGATGATTGATGATAAATGTTACATGATCACAGGTATACAGTGAATAAGATATGAAACCAGTTACTTCTTCTTGTCTTCATACACATACATTACCAAATTGTAAATAAGACACTTGAAGTTAACTTTAGGATTATGGAAAATGCCAAGTGACCAACCATCGATTAAATAAGAAGGTTATTTATTCCTGGTTAGTTTTATCCAAATAATCACCATGAAAATTTGTACTAATGTTAATGGTCAGTTCAGTTCAGTACCTATAATGTGTGGTAGACCAAAAATAAGTAGAAGAATACGATAACTGTTGTTTAGTTAGGTAATCACACATCTATTTTATATTTACAAGTGTATCTATATTACAGAAGTAATTACAAGAAACAATTGGTTAGTTCCATTTCAGCACAACTGCTGCTGAAAACAGATTATGCTGATAAGCTGAAAGCAATGTAATCATTTAACTGAGAAGCTTATTACCGTACCTTTCAAGGTTCATGTGGTCAAATGTCTGCATGTTAATCATTGGATGCCCAACAACTTGTTCTTGAAAATCTTTTTTCAGCTTTATTTGTTCCATGTGATCACAGCTTGTTGAATTTGGAAGTGACTAATTTTGGAAAAGGGAAAGAAATGTAAACTGAAGATAATTGTGGCAAAGCAATAAACCAGACTACCATGAACAATCAGATTACTCACTACCAGTAATTAATATAGCAATTCTGAAGAATAAAAGTATTGATGTGCTTGTGCATCTGTTATTTCAAAAATTTCTAAGCACACCAATCATTTCAGTACTGAAATAAAGCCCAAATTTAGTTCTGTCTAATATACTGTTCGCCAATAAATCAAATAGATGTAATAAAACCATATGGCTCATAATATTTTATGTATATATGTATATGTAGGAAATATATATATATATATATATACTATATTGTACTACAGTAACAAGTACTACAGGTAGGGGATTAAAATTTTTGGTGTGGCATGAGAATGAATAAGTTTGATTAACTGAAGCAAATTTTCCATTTCTTTAAAAGGAAAATTTTAACTAGTTATTTAAGAGCACTTAACAGTTATAAAACAATTCGAATGAGAAATAAAAATACCCCATCGGTAACATTTCCTATTCTTGCATAAGTTGACATGTGTAAATTTCTTTTGCATGGGTCTAAATCATGTATATTATGATCTTTAGGTTCAGCCTCTCTTGCCTGGTGCCTACGAAAAAAAAAAGAAGAAATTTTGATATTAAGTATAATAATAAAATATCAAGTAAGTATGTATAAGATAAATCTTTTTTAAATTTTAAACTCTAAAATTTTATCTTAAGAAGAGATTGAATAAACAAAAACCCACTCTTGTTTTAAGTTTGAAATGATATGTGACAGCATTTCGAAGTATAAAAAACTTCCACTGCGGGGAAAGGGGTTAATTGTGAGCCAAAAATGGCTACAACTACAAAAGCAAAGGGATTAAAAAGAGTGATGGTGAAAGGAATAAGGGGTATATACATATATATATATAGTATTAGAGTGAAACACTATATATACATATATATAGTATTAGAGTGAGACACAATATATGTATAGTGTTTCACTCTGACATCTTAATAGTTATTCAATTTTCAAATATTAATTTAAATATTAATTTACTCCTGTAATAAATTATAGAAAAATTCCCAATGGAATTGATGCTGCATGATTTCAATCTAAATTTGATACAACACATTTATTAATACAGTTGTTTGTTATTAAAAACTCAAAATTCGTAATCCTTCATATGAATTAACTTACCAGTTGGATATCAAAGTAGCTCTACTGTAATCCATGTGATCANTTTCTTTTGCATGGGTCTAAATCATGTATATTATGATCTTTAGGTTCAGCCTCTCTTGCCTGGTGCCTACGAAAAAAAAAGAGAAGAAATTTTGATATTAAGTATAATAATAAAATATCAAGTAAGTATGTATAAGATAAATCTTTTTTAAATTTTAAACTCTAAAATTTTATCTTAAGAAGAGATTGAATAAACAAAAAACCCACTCTTGTTTTAAGTTTGAAATGATATGTGACAGCATTTCGAAGTATAAAAAACTTCCACTGCGGGGAAAGGGGTTAATTGTGAGCCAAAAATGGCTACAACTACAAAAGCAAAGGGATTAAAAAGAGTGATGGTGAAAGGAATAAGGGGTATATACATATATATATATATATATATATATATATATATATAGTATTAGAGTGAAACACTATATATACATATATATAGTATTAGAGTGAGACACTATATATGTATAGTGTTTCACTCTGACATCTTAATAGTTATTCAATTTTCAAATATTAATTTAAATATTAATTTACTCCTGTAATAAATTATAGAAAAATTCCCAATGGAATTGATGCTGCATGATTTCAATCTAAATTTGATACAACACATTTATTAATACAGTTGTTTGTTATTAAAAACTCAAAATTCGTAATCCTTCATATGAATTAACTTACCAGTTGGATATCAAAGTAGCTCTACTGTAATCCATGTGATCAGAGCGCAGGGAAAGGGATCCCTTTTTCTCGATGTAATTGGGCATCATTGTTGACTCTGAAACTGCTGGACTTTTCAATTACTTGATACCTTTATTCTTTACCAAAAATGTGATCGGTTTCAAGAGAAAGTGAAAAAAAGCCAATTTGTTATGACAACATGGAAAAGCTACTGGTTTCCAAGTTTCGTTATGTCTCTTTTTCAGGGAAAAGCCATAACGAGGCTGAAAAGGAATTGGTCACAAACAAACAGGGCTGAACATGCCTAAGTTTGCAATGACTTCCATTCATTGATAACAATAATATGTTATTATTGTTATTATTGAAGATGCTTATGATTAAATTAACAGAAAATCTGTTGACTTGCTGGCATAAATGTGCAAATTTACAGAATATGTGGGGAAAGAGTTACCAGAGCTCAAGCTACGAAGCAAAATTTGGATGATACAGAGTAGTTACAATGTGTGGTGAAGTTAGTTAGTTTTCTGGGTTGCACAGAAATGTGCAGCGTTCTAACAAGTTAATAAATCTTTGCATTTTAAGGTGATAGTCAAAACTAACTTGGATCAAGGGAAAAATATGTTGTAAATCTCGGCGATGTGTTCTACAAGCATTTCTTTTGTTGCTGCATCCCCATAACATTCCGTTTTAAGGAATGATATTGATTGACATTGCCTGCACAGATCCAAGAATTTGTTACTGTATGACAGCTTCTTCATCGAAGAGGTGGAATTTTTGAAATTTTTAGATAGAAATTTAACATTTACTTTCTTGTAATACTGTATTATGGCTCAGTTTTCATTGCGAATAGTAGATGCAGACTTCTACGTTGCCAAGCCACTTTCGACCCTGGTCGAAAGTCGCTCAGAATTTACTGGAAGCAAGAATGAAAATGTTCCAGTTATACGAATTTTTGGTGCTACTCCAGCAGGACAGAAGACGTGTCTTCATGTCCACCAAGTTTATCCATACTTTTATGTGCCTATTCAAGAAGGCGAAGCAAATTCAGAATTCTCTCGTGCTTTTGCAAAAAGTCTCGACTTTGCATTACATATGTCATTAGGAAAACCTGCATCCAGCATGAAAAAATATATTGCAAAAGTGGAACTTGTTAAAAGAATGTAAGTTTTTTTCATTTTTAATGAACAAACATTTTAAACTGTTCAGTCTTAAGTCACATTGCTTTCTAAATTCTAGCACTCTTTATTTTTTTATTGTTAGGTTGGTTTTGTTATAATTAGGTACGGTAATAATTTACATAATTAAAAAGGAGTACTAGTTGTACCTACTTTTGCTGTACTATACAGCAATCAAAATTCTAATTGCTATTGTTACCATCATTTTTACTATATTTATGAAACTTGTACCCAATAGCTGTTAAACTACTGGTCTTTTACTTAAATCTCCTAACAGCCTTAATGCCCAAATATGTTTTGCATGATATTGCTAATGGCATCTTAAAATGAAATAATATCATAGAATAAAAGATGAAATATTTTATAAAATAGTACTCAAACTCAGTTTAACACACTGACCATGTCTGTCTCTTTTTTATTTAACCCATGTGGAATTATATTTTGGTATAGCTTATTTATGAAAACTTAGGTTGTCAGTAAGCTACACTTGCACTTGTAATAACTACCTCCTATAGCTTTGCAGTAAAATAGTAACATTACCATTCTAAGTCTTGAGTCAGGCATCCTGTAAGTACAAATTTTCTAGAAGATTTCCATCCAGCCTTAACTAAAGAAATATCATTGGTTATTTATGACCTGTCAGTTCTTTATAAATCTGAGTTACATTATTTAAGAGAATAATGTAAACAACATTTTTAGGGGAAAAGAGTAACCAATAAATGTCAGTGAATATTTTTAGTTGAGTTCCACATGTCAATATAGTTTTTAAAATGAACAAATGGATTTGCACTACTTTCCTGTTACTATAGTTTGTGGTGTATTTAAGCTAATTTGTTTCACATAATAGTGGAGCTCCACTCACCAGAGAAAATCTGCCCATGAGCTCAAGGAAATTTGCTTGAATGATCTAACATGCTTTTAAACACAAATACCTGTTCTATGTCTATGATTGATTTTCAAGTTATCATTTGGCAGCCACAGGAGACCAAAACAAGACAAGGGAAAGGTGAGAATTCAACTGAAATGTTAAATGATCAGGTATGCTTATCAACATGAAGTGTTCTAAGCTTGGCAGATTTCCGAAGTCATGAGTACTTATGTATCATGAATAAGGAATGTTGCTGTAGTTTACTTCAAACTGGGTTTGAACCAGTGCCTTTGCCTATGACTACTTGCTCTACTGTCTGTCCTAAAGAGGCCATGTTTTGCACCAAATCATTTTCCTATTATACCTTCTTTGAAAGACAAGATCAGTTGATCCACTGATCATTTCTGTGGGTGGATCAATCGTTTGTGTTTGATTGGAATAAGGTGTTTAAGAGTAGGAATTAGCAAGAAAGAAGAGAACATTGAAAATTAGGAACATAGTACAGGCTGTGTTTAAGGGGAAATAAAGAGGTAAGTGGGAAAGTTAGTTACACTTATTCACATGTCTTAAATTTGGAATTATTACCTCTGTACTTAGATCAACTTTATGGAATGAAATATGCTTTAATTGTTTTATTTTGATTATATTTAGTGATATTTTGGCCTGTTTGTTTTACATTTTTTAATTTTTAGACCATTCTATGGTTATTACAATGGTGAAAAAGACTTCTTAAGAGTATTGTACTATAGCCCTTACCTTACCAGGAGGTAAGTTCTTGAGAAAGTTTAAATTATAGGTTTAAAGTTGATTAACCCAGTTGCCAATGACTATAATGTAGCATGTAAATTGGTGGCAAGTTAGTTCTTAGACTAGCATTTTATCCATAGCCGGCTAGATGTGGGCATGTATTTATTTGTATTTTTTGTATTTATTAGTATGTATTTATTTGTATTTATTAGTATGTATTTTTTTGTATTTATTAGTATGTATTTTTTTGTATTTAATTAGTATGTATTTATTTGTATTTATTAGATGTTTTATTGTAAAANGGAGTACTAGTTGTACCTACTTTTGCTGTACTATACAGCAATCAAAATTCTAATTGCTATTGTTACCATCATTTTTACTATATTTATGAAACTTATACCCAATAGCTGTTAAACTACTGGTCTTTTACTTAAATCTCCTAACAGCCTTAATGCCCAAATATGTTTTGCATGATATTGCTAATTGCATCTTAAAATGAAATAATATCATAGAATAAAAGATGAAATATTTTATAAAATAGTACTCAAACTCAGTTTAACACACTGACCATGTCTGTCTCTTTTTTATTTAACCCATGTGGAATTATATTTTGGTATAGCTTATTTATGAAAACTTAGGTTGTCAGTAAGCTACACTTGCACTTGTAATAACTACCTCCTATAGCTTTGCAGTAAAATAGTAACATTACCATTCTAAGTCTTGAGTCAGGCATCCTGTAAGTACAAATTTTCTAGAAGATTTCCATCCATCCTTAACTAAAGAAATATCATTGGTTATTTATGACCTGTCAGTTCTTTATAAATCTGAGTTACATTATTTAAGAGAATAATGTAAACAACATTTTTAGGGGAAAAGAGTAACCAATAAATGTCAGTGAATATTTTTAGTTGAGTTCCACATGTCAATATAGTTTTTAAAATGAACAAATGGATTTGCACTACTTTCCTGTTACTATAGTTTGTGGTGTATTTAAGCTAATTTGTTTCACATAATAGTGGAGCTCCACTCACCAGAGAAAATCTGCCCATGAGCTCAAGGAAATTTGCTTGAATGATCTAACATACTTTTAAACACAAATACCTGTTCTATGTCTATGATTGATTTTCAAGTTATCATTTGGCAGCCACAGGAGACCAAAACAAGACAAGGGAAAGGTGAGAATTCAACTGAAATGTTAAATGATCAGGTATGCTTATCAACATGAAGTGTTCTAAGCTTGGCAGATTTCCGAAGTCATGAGTACTTATGTATCATGAATAAGGAATGTTGCTGTAGTTTACTTCAAACTGGGTTTGAACCAGTGCCTTTGCCTATGACTACTTGCTCTACTGTCTGTCCTAAAGAGGCCATGTTTTGCACCAAATCATTTTCCTATTATACCTTCTTTGAAAGACAAGATCAGTTGATCCACTGATCATTTCTGTGGGTGGATCAATCGTTTGTGTTTGATTGGAATAAGGTGTTTAAGAGTAGGAATTAGCAAGAAAGAAGAGAACATTGAAAATTAGGAACATAGTACAGGCTGTGTTTAAGGGGAAATAAAGAGGTAAGTGGGAAAGTTAGTTACACTTATTCACATGTCTTAAATTTGGAATTATTACCTCTGTACTTAGATCAACTTTATGGAATGAAATATGCTTTAATTGTTTTATTTTGATTATATTTAGTGATATTTTGGCCTGTTTGTTTTACATTTTTTAATTTTTAGACCATTCTATGGTTATTACAATGGTGAAAAAGACTTCTTAAGAGTATTGTACTATAGCCCTTACCTTACCAGGAGGTAAGTTCTTGAGAAAGTTTAAATTACAGGTTTAAAGTTGATTAAAGTTGATTAACCCAGTTGCCAATGACTATAATGTAGCATGTAAATTGGTGGCAAGTTAGTTCTTAGACTAGCATTTTATCCATAGCCGGCTAGATGTGGGCATGTATTTATTTGTATTTTTTGTATTTATTAGTATGTATTTATTTGTATTTATTAGTATGTATTTTTTTGTATTTATTAGTATGTATTTATTTGTATTTATTAGATGTTTATTTGCAAAATTGTTACACTTACTACTGCAGTCCTGGAACCCTTTGAAAACTATGGGTTATCAATAACTTTCTTGTTTGAATGTTCGTTAATTGGAAACGTCATGAAATAATTTGCAAAGTAACAGTTTGTTTAACAACTTTAAATTATTAATAAAGTGGAAAACAGCTGATTCCTTCTGTCTATTGAGTGACAAACTTAAAGTATTTCCTTTTATTTTTAACATGCGTGAGTTGCAGGGTCTGTGGACTCTTTAATAAATGCTAATTGTTTGTTAAAGAAGCCACTGAGGGCCTGGCACCAAATTGCTAAAAATTTTGAAGTGAAAGGCTAATATTAATGGCACTGATCCACATTTAGATTTTGATCCCTTTACAATTTTGTAATGCCCTTTTCTTAGTCAGTGATAGTGATAGTGATAAAATTAATCTCACTTACTTTCTTGGCCTTAAGCAGGTTTTTGTTAGTAAAGGCAAACAAGTCCTTCCACCTATATCATCAGTAGATAGCCTTCTGAAAAAGGCATAGTGGGAATTAAGGACATAAGTAGTTATAAATCACCAGGTGATGTATGCTTTAGTAATGCTCTTCTAGTATAGAGGGAGAAATCAGACAAAGTAAATGTAATGGCCTGCATTCACGTCATATTAGTTAGAACATGTAGATAAAAAAAGGAAAATCTGTTACAAAAAAAATAATTTCAGTTTTACCAGTAAATCCTTGCATCAAGTGAGAATAGATAGACTGGCTTTTTTATTGCATGGCAGCACCTCATGACAACAGTATTTTTCATTTCTAGCCTGATAAATGGAAATGTGGAGTAAGTTCTTTCAAAGCCAGTGTTTTCCCTGGTATTGTAGCATTATATTTAGACTAAGTAGTCATTAAGTAAATAAGTAAGTAAACTTTGATATTTAGTTCTTGTTAGTAATTACAATTTTTTAAATAATTAGTTTTCATAAAGGAAAAAAGATTGAAATCAAACAATTTGAAATAAAAAAAGAGTAACATGCATTAGGTATTAAACAAACAAAGTTTGAACAGTCATGTCAAGACTGAAGCAATTCAGTTAATCTAAACAATCTACAAATTGTGATTTAGAGTACCAAACCAGTGTCAATAAACTGAACCCCTATACTTACAATTTTGAAATGTAGGTAAGTAAACAAGTAAGTATTTAATTAACCTAATTTAACCTACATTATATTTTTATACTTATTTTGATTTGCAAATTAATTCATTTTTACAGAATTTCAGAGTTGCTGTTGTCAGGGACTATTTTAAACAGGGTCTTTCAGCCTCATGAGACACATGTTCCATACCTACTGCAGGTAATTATTTGTTTTATATTTACATATTCAGGTAAATAAATCTGTGGAAAAGATATCACCTGTTAATATCTATACAAGTCCTCTTTGTTTTTAGATGGTTTTTCTTCAAAAAATGAAAATATTTCACTTTTTTGTTACTTTTCTCCTTTGTTGCTATAAAAGTTGAAAAATTATCTGGATATTCAGTAAACAATCATGCAAATAGATATGAGTATAATGTCATTCCTCCCAAGGTTATCCAGCAAGTTGTACACCTGGAAAAAGCTGACTTCTACATCATCAGTCCACTGGACAGTGTTGTACAGATACTTCACCTTGTTTGGTGTATATGCTCCTGAAGGCTTGCAAGACAACTTCAGCACCCTGTGTCTGCATTTCATGTGACATCTGAGTTTATTATCAAAGTGTTCAAAGTCCTCTGGTATAGTTGTCACTGTGAGGCCTGTAAATGGTTGAGTCCTGGCCTTCTCTGCCTTCCATATCAGTGAAATGTTTGTATAGATGGTAATTCAGTCTTATTCTCTGTTGACTGTGGTTGGATGAGGAGTCTATGGAACATATCAAGTCAAACACCACATCTTTAGATTTGTTACATGATGCCAGGGCTACTGTTTTTGGTACCAGATTTTCTCTACATATGGTCTCTATATGACGGCTTATCTCCCAGTACTTACAAATCATGTCATATGAGATGCACTTTTGTTTTCTGACTCAGACTGGGGATTGGCTGCCATGTCATTTGGTGCCACAGTACATGTAGATCACCAGAGATGCAGTGTTATGCATAGCCTGGTCATAGTCTGGATTCATCAAGCACGTCTTGTGGTCAGATTTGTGTGACCCTTGAGTTGCAGCTATAGTTTGTGTGCTAGAGTACGAAGTGTCTGCCAGTCATGATGCAAATCTCTTTCCCAGTTCTTTTGCCTCAACGAAGTGAAATATCCCTGCAAAGGACATATCCTGATCCTGCTGTCCAAGATGCTGTAGCAGGATATCTTCATCATGTTATACTTTGCTAAGAATGGCACACACTGCAGGCTTAACATAGTTTACATCATACTTGCAGTTTTTAATCATAAATATTTTGTTAAACGATAATTATTTAAATTATAATTAATTCTTATTATTATTAATTATTATAATTAACTAATTATTATTATAATATTTTTAAGTATTTTTCACAAAAATATCAATTCATATGGTAATGACATAATATCAAACCATTAATCATAATGGTAGCAATATCAACATAACCAATTGATCCAAGAGATTAGAAAATTGTTTCCCAGTTGAAACTTGTGCTGCCTAGATTGTTACATGTTATTCGAGTCTTAATTCTTAATAAATGGATGGGAATGGTGCTATTTCTTTAGGTAATTTGTGTATAATATGATTTTCTTATCAGTTTTTTATAGATTTTAATCTGTATGGAATGAATATGATCAATCTGTCTTCAGTCAAATTTAGAAAAACCAAGTTTTTAGGTGAGTATTATTGAAAGGTTACCACTGGGGATTCAATTAAACGTATACAGACACAGGAATAAATTTTCATAAATTTATATGTTATAAAATATTTGCAAATAATCTTGATTTCATTCATATACTCCTACAGATTTGTTTATTTGATTTTTTTTAGTTTGCATTTCCATTTTTTTATATGGTCCATGTTGAAAAACTACTGCATTTCAATATATTGCTATTTTTGGAAGTCATCTTACCTCACCAGTTAAAATTAAAAGTGTCATAACTGTTTTAGTGGTAGTTTTGAAGCAATACAGTGAAACATGACCTGATTACTTAATCTCTGTTGTTTTAAAGCAAATACTAAAGCAAAAGCCTGACCAATCATTTGCACATTTACAAACAAGTACACAAGATGTCCAAAAGTAAGGATTTGAGGACAATATTGCTGAAGTGAGGATGGTACTTTTCTTCAAGTTCTTGGTTCTTGTAACTGTTGAACATGATTGGATGTATATGTATATGTATACATATATGTAAGTGTATATGTAAATATATATATGTACAAATAAGGGATGGTTGCAACATTTGGCATGCAACAATAGGTGATCTTTAGAGTTTTTTTTATTGAACCTGTTATAGTTTTTGTGGTCTAGTTCAGGGCAAGGGCAAGAAAATCTTACCCTTACAGGTCGTATTGATGGCAAAAGAAGCAGAGGAAGACAAAGATTAACATACTTGGGAAGTCTCAAGTGCCATGTTAGAAAGTGTATATCAGCAAGTGAGAAGAAAAAGGTAAAAGCTGGAACTCTGCTACATATGATGAGAGATAGGAATCTGTGGAGAACCATGATTGCCAACATCTGGAATGGATATGGCACTTTGAGAGAGGTCTGGTTTAAAGTGTCCTTTGATGAGTTAGTATCATCATCATTATCATCATCATCATCATCATCATCATCATCATCATCACCATCATTATTGTTATTATTAGTATTGTTGTTATTATTATTATTATTGTTATTATTGTTGTTGTTGTTAACATTAGAAATTCAGCTTTTGCTCAGGCTGTGAGAATAGCCATCATTACTCCGATTAGGCATATCATAACAAATGACCAATTCGCTAACAAGGCATTCTTCTCACATTTCCAACACCTAGATCCTAGGTGTTTCCAACAAAGCAGTCTGTTGTGTAGCTCCAACAACACCCAGCACCTAGTTTCTATATTCCAATTCTTTATTCTATATTCCAATTTTTTAATCACACTTCCCAGGGCACTATCAGGAACAACTTGTACCTTTATCAATTTTCACAATCTTACGATGTTCCAATTCTTTAATCACACTTCCCAGGACACCCACAGGAACAACTTGCACCTTTATCAATTTGCACAATCTTCCGATGTTCTTACGTGAGTTTGGGGTTTTCTCCACCTTTTCTCTTTCCTTTTCATAAAATTCCGTCGGCAGGTTCCGTCGGATGCAATATCATTAGTTTTTTTTCTTTGGTCTAAATTTAGAAGCTCATCCCTACTTTAGCCCAGGAGGAATGTTGAGTATCAGAAAGCAGCTAGATACAAGTTTTAATAGCTTTAATTCAGTTACGACCATTCAGCTCCGTCTCTAGAACTGCAAGATATTTACAGCTTTTACCTCCCTTCAAGCTTCTGATCTTTTTCTATTGAGGTAGTTTTACGCTTTTGGGTGGATTTTCATTTGCTCTATTCTTTATCCACATGGCTCATTTATCTAATCCAAATTTCAGTAATAATTTTCAATGAATATTTTTACTGTCTGAATAAGAGACTGAAATTTTCACTTTGTATAAAGCTTCAGACCACATTAAGTGGTTGGTTCTTTCCTTGCTTGAGGCAAAACTATGCACTGCTTAGTAGTAGTGATAGGGCATCCCTCAGAAAGATTCCTTGCTTTCCACAAGGGAGTCCTAGCGTTCACTTCTTCCCTCTCTCTTTAAAGGCATTCGATTGTTCAGACTATTATTATGAACTACAATTAATATCGTTAATTATTAGCATCCTTAATATTACAATCATTATCATTATTATTATTATTATCATTTTTGTTGTTTATTAGTATAATTACTATTTTTTTGTTGATAACTGTTTTTACACGTTGTTTACCAATTCTTCAAGCATCACTTAAAGTAAGCAACAGCATTAGGAAGAATTTTTCCCCTTTTTTTTGTTATGAAATTTTGTCATGATAAAGAGGAAAGCTTTTTTCAGTCTTTATTATTATTATTATTATTATTATTATTATTATTACTATCATTATTAGTATTGTTATTATTAAGATTTCAATTGTTATCCCTTTATGCTTAGGCTGATCTTTTGCAAAATTGTAATCACAGGAGCAGGTCATAACAAAGGACCTAGGGTTCTGTCTTGCGATTTTCCTCCTAGCCTTGTGTTGATTTTTATATGCTTATTTTTTGTTAGTTTTGATTTGCATAGCTCTTTGGCTTAAATGAAATAACTTAGTTTGCTCCAAATTCAAGATAGTTTGGAGAAATGGTTAATCCCCTACTTAATTCCTGGATTCCGTAGCCGTCGTCGTAAGCCATTTTCTTTACCCTTCGTACTCCGTATAATCTTCAACAAGTCACGTCATCACGAAGGTAAATCAAGAATTTTATTTTTAACTTGGCGAAATCAGTTCGTGATTGGGTAATCCTGTTAGCTTCACTATTTGATACTTCAAGTTATTTAGCGATCTTTACCCACGGGTCGTAATGGTATTTTCTTTCTGAAATAAGAAGTGAGGGTTTTTCATACACTTACGTAAATCTGATAAATATAAATAAGTTCATTGACTTAGTATATTTTTTAACCTTTGTTTTTATAACAGTGTGTTTAAACCACGTGTAGATCTGGTTTATTTATAGAAAAACCATTGACAATATCAGACGAAAGCAAAATATCAGAAATCACAGGAACACCCGAAATGTCACCGCCTTTAGCATTAAATACTTCCTTTACAAAGTGGAATGTAACAACAATCGTTAAGTAAGTCTAGCATTGGTTACTGAAAGTTGCTTATTTGTTATCGGTAGTTTATCACATCAGAAAGCGCCAACCCACATTCTCTGGGCGAGTCATGCGAAGACTTAGTATGGAACATGCTATCACAACTGGAAAGATTTGTGCGAAACGTGACAGAGGGAGACAGGGAAAGAAGACCCTGGGCGGTCTCAAGGCATCGCAAGGAACATTAAGTCTCACAAAGACAATCTCCATTGTCAAGACAGGAAGTGAATGGAAGACTATGATCTGCGAACTTGCAGAGCATGGCATCTGATGATGATGATGATGATGATGAATTTGTTACCAGTTATTGATATCCTGTGTTAGAGGGCGTTTTACGGCCTTTTATGCTTTGGGTGAGGTGAGTGTCATGTGTGTAAGATGAAATAAATTCGTATAATTCAGATAACTGAGTCCAGTCAAATCATGTTGATTTAATATAGTTCATCAAGCCATTGTCCTTGTGACCTGGAGATGAGGGGAGTGTTTCTAATTTGTTATTGTTTAAATTTACAATCATTTTCGTCTCAATGAAAAATATAATTCGCTGTAAATCAATGAGTCGATGTTAAGCGTTCTTAAGAAGACCAATGTTTTCATAAGAAGCAGATGCTCTTTTTGTGCGATTTAAATGTAAAACCCCTGCTTGGTTTAGGAATTTTTGTGAGCAGAACTGAAATAATTAATATTACATCTGTTGTGAATTTGTACTCTTCCTTAATTTGGCTTTGAAATAACGTTAGAATGAAAGCCAGTTTGTAAATAAACATATCCGTTATATATTTTTATTTCATATATTTATATTTATATCCTTCATGTAGTTATATTTCTATTTCATATATTTATATTTATATCCTTCATGTAGTTATATTTCTATTTCATATATTTATATTTATATCCTTCATGTGGTTATATTTCTATTTCATATATTTATATTTATGGCCTTCATATATTTATAACTTNTGTTTTCATAAGAAGCAGATGCTCTTTTTGTGCGATTTAAATGTAAAACCCCTGCTTGGTTTAGGAATTTTTGTGAGCAGAACTGAAATAATTAATATTACATCTGTTGTGAATTTATACTCTTCCTTAATTTGGGTTTGAAATAACGTTAGAATGAAAGCCAGTTTGTAAATAAACATATCCGTTATATATTTCTATTTCATATATTTATATTTATATCCTTCATGTAGTTATATTTCTATTTCATATATTTATATTTATATCCTTCATGTAGTTATATTTCTATTTCATATATTTATACTTATGGCCTTCATATATTTATAACTTATGTTTTTGTATTTTTAAGTTGTAAACGAGATAAAAACTTGTTGAATACAATGAACGAGGTCTGATAAATATATTTTCAAACAACTTCCAGAACTCCAATACACCACTTGCGCCAGTGATTATCTATGTATAAACATGCTTGCCAGGGTGTGTTGTAGAAGATTGCATCATTGATGTTGCATAGCAGTAACCTGATGACGCAATTCGGCCGGATATGCAATGGGACTTTGAGCCAAAGTGGCGATATTTGGAAAGGGCCGAAGTGAATGACTTTTTTGAACAGCGATATGTGATCAAATTCCTTAAGAATATCGGTAAGAAACCTAGAAAAATCAACGAAATGTTTTACAAAGGTTTTGGACACAGGACTTTATCACGGCCCAAAGTCTACGAATGGATTAAGGATTTTAAGGAAGGTCAAGCAGGTATCGAAGATGCACTACGTTCTGGTCGACCGAGCGCATCACGGAATTTGCTAATAGTCAGCATGGTTGTTGCTCAAATCAATTTATACCGAAGACTGACCTTTAGAGAATTCTCATTGGAAACTGGCATATGATCAGGTTGAGCTCAAAACATTCTAATGAGGGTTTAAACATGAAAGTATAACATGCAGGACAAAATTTGAGAACTGTTTGATCAGAACTCGTATATACCTTTTATTAATCATCAAATATCTATATAAAGAAATTGTAAACTGAAAGATATAAATGATGTGCTACACCAAGATGCTACATTGGCCGAGGTATATATGAATATATTATGATAAGAATAGGATATACGAATCAAGTTGGTGTGCCAAGAAGAATTTAAGAGTGAAAAGATTGTTGTTACTTGATTAAAGGCAGACGATAACGGTGACATCAACGTGGGCATCAACATGAGACCTAACCATGAAGGGAATAAATGCAGTCTGAGGCGAAAGGACTGTAATTTAGAAAACTGACCTCCATTTATTCATTTCGTTTCATACCATTTCTCTGTCTCGAGCAGGTTGAGCACAAACAGGCTCCCAGCTAGTTAGAGAACTTCGTCGTTTTTGTTCCGTTACTCAAATCATTTAGACTGAGACCGTACCGTCTTAAAGAACCTTTTTACAACCTCCAACAGAAGGGAAAGTCAAGAAGACTGTTCTTGTACTGGAAAAAATCCAACCTTTTTGCTAAGTTTGTCAAATTTTTGTTGGAAATTTTCTACAATTTTTTAAACTTCTATTTACCTGCATAAGTGCAATAAACCGTGGGTTGGAAGCTTCAGAGAGTTTGCCTACTTAAAGAATATTGTTTTGATACGAGCTTCTGTAGAGGATAGATCATACATCAGTTTTTAAAGAAATAAGTTCATTACTTCAGAAACGCATTAAATTTTGTGTATGTTTAGACTAGTATACAGAAGCAAAGACGCCATGCAGCATTGGACGAGGTCGTTAAGAACAAAGCTGGATACATCGATTTGGAGCTGCTTTGCAAATAGAAAAGTTCAAGGTCTAAATATATTCATAAATGCGGTATTGACGAAAGCTTTTAAACATATTCGTAGAATATTGGCATGGTCTCAGCTTTGTGGCTAAAATAAATATGTTCACTATTAAAACAGACCAGCAAATACAAAGACAATATCATACATCTATATCAATGAAGTTAAGGCCAGAATTAAGATGTACTTAACTTGTAAAATCTTGATATTTTGATATATCGGAGGAGTTGGCAATATCGGTGAAAGAAGACAATATTTTGATGAGGAGGAATCATTTTGGTATCTGGTGAACAAATTGGAGACCCTATCGAAACCCGGGACAAATATATCTCTTAGCTTGACGTACGAGTTTTTATTTCCTCTCCAGAAGTAGGGAAAGGAAATGTTAACCACATATTTAGGATGGTATTTAACAAGCTGTAACTACTTTTACACTTTAGAAAGTCTTTAACGTTTTATTTGTTTTTCGTTACCTCTAGATCAAACTTGTTACCTGCTGAGATCTTACCACAAAGCACTTGTGAACTGGAAGTTGATTGCCTGTCGAGTGACATTTTGAACAAATTTGCAATTCAAGGTAAAGAAAGACATTGGTCTTGAATCTTTACAATAATTATTATGTCGTGATGGCGACAACTTTTACCTGACTGTCTAAGCCTTAATTGCCGACACTTTTGTAAATCTTTTATGTTTTCGATTATTTTACAATACACCTAAACACATGCCTAGAGACGGGAGAGACTCCACAATGGGTGACAAAAGATAATGCCGTCTTGTTATTGAAAGACATCAAGAAAGGTAACGAAGTGAGTGATTACAGGCGAATAACATATTTGCCACTACTGTGGAAGCCATTGACTTGCATAATAGCTGAAGAAATGTACACCCACGTGGAGGGCAAGGTAATTCTCCCAGAGGAGCAAAAAGGCTGTAGAAAACGCTTGGGTCGTCGCGTGGATCAACAAGTATCGCGCCCCTCAGGGAAGAACCCGTTAGAGGTCGGAAAGTCTGTGACTGGAACAAACTCATTTTCACCACATAATCCAGAAGGTTACTAAACCGGGATACTCCCAATATTTCCCCTATGAATTTTCAACACATTGAAAAATGCCAAAAGAAAAGAAACAGATGGCTACAAGAGAACTATAAAGACGTCATTATTGTATTTTATAAGGCCCTAGAAAATCCTGTTAAAAATGTAACGGACGACATATTTTCTTTATAGTAAGATCATGCAGGGAAAGAGTTTCGAGCTCACATGGGTGCTAATAAGTAAGGTAACGTGAGAAGGAACATAATAAGACATCAAAGTCAAAAAACAATAAATAAACGAAATAATGAACACTATTAGGGAAAGTGCATTAAATAACAATGAAGCCGAGGAAGAGAAATGAGGGAAAATTGAAGTTATAGTGGCAGAAGTATCAAAAAAAGAAATGCAAGAAAAAATTAAAAGTGTACAAAATCGAGAACAGGCAATCCCACACAGACTGAAAATGCAACTAGATATACACGAAGCCAAGACAACAATATAAGAAACAAAAATTAGGGGAATCTAGGAATGAATTAATGAAGAACTCTATATTATCAAAAAATAAGCTTAAACGATCATAAACGTTTGCCAAATCTAAAATTATGGAAAGGAATAAGAAATTAATGGAGGTTTATAACATCAACTGAAATGTTAGATGAAAGTTTAGCAGACACAACATCTTCTAATGAACTTAATTTCGGTACTACCCCAGTTCTAACTAAGAGATTAGGGATAAATTGAAAAAACCCTAATCATATTTGAAACCAACCACTATGGAAAGTCAGAATTGAGAGAGAAATTGAGGAATTAACGGGAAACAGTCGATTACAGGAACACTAATGGCTATTAGTAATGTAAAACCTGGCAAAGTAGAGAAGTTGAACATAAATATAAGTTAACAGGATAAAACGAGTTACTCACTGCTGAAGAAAAGCAGCAAACTCAAGTGGGGGCACAAAAGAGTGAAACGGTATGAGAAACGCTTAAAATTTTATTGGAAAAATAAGAATTTTAAGACAGACACCAAGAGATCCAATAGAGAAGTAGAAAAGCAATCCGCTGTATTTAAGGATCGTCCAACTTTGAAGAAGTGCAACGATTCTGGAGGGTAACTTGGAGTAATGCGAAAAATTATAATGACAATATTGATTAGATTATAAGAGAATCAGAACAAATAAAAGAAGTACAAACACAACAATGGAAGGACATAAGACCATTGGAGCTGCAAAACTACATTTCAAAGACACAAATCACCAGGAATAGATAAAATCCCAAATTTTTTACTGAATATTTTACAAGGGGCCTACCATAAATAGCATATAACATGGGTGACATAATGAAGAACCCTAAAAAAATGCTTGTTTGGCTAACCAAAGGTGGTACACTTTGCTCTCCTAAAACAGATGAAACAAAAAATCCGAAATCTGCAGGCCAATCATTTGTCTATCAATAACATACAAATTTCTAACATCAATAATAACAAAACGTACCCACAAATATTTAGAAACTACTAAAAGAGTTCCTCTTGAACAGAGAGGTTGTCGTCGGTCATGCGGGTGCAAGGACCAACAGCCAATCAGCAGAATAATAATAGTGAATTTTTGAAGCAAGAAAAGACACCTTAGTGTAGCCTGGACAGATTACCGTAAACCCTTAGATAGTGTTCCATATTCATTGATGTTAAAACCACTTAAAATTTATAAAATCCCCTCTGAAATAAATAATTTTATCAAATGTTGTAATGGATATATGAACAACTAAATTACAACAGAGCTTTAGCAACGAAGCGCTGCATACTAGTGATATTAACATACACTGTGGAATATTCCCAGGAGATTATTTCTCACCGCTTCTCTTTTGGATTGTATGGCAAAGTCTATTAGTTTCATTCTTTCATTTTTTTATCAAGAAAAAATGACGCCACACCTACCTTTTTTTTTCGTGCTTCGTCATCCGATTGTCGTATAAACTGGTCATAAAGTGTTTTTTTCTTTCCATTTCTGTTGCCCTTCAATTTGTTTCCGATTCTTAAATCTACCACAGTTCCTCCTTGACAATCCTTCATTTGCCTTCCAATCACAAGTAATCTTCCACAGCTTTTGTTATTTTTTTCATTATTATTTTTATCATTCGTATTATTGTTGTTTGGGTTTTTGTAGCCAAATGATTGCTTTGGTTGACAATTCTCTGTCTGTTCTTATCTCTTTTAAATCGTCAAAAATGTGATACGTTCAAAAACGTTCATTGCATGAGTAAAAAATTGTCCTAATTTTATATGGAGTTCTCCTTTCATCTCGTTGCATTTTCATTTCTGGTTTAAAATAAAATGCTGTCAAGCTAAAATACACTGAAATCTGTGTTACAAAATACATATTGGTTGCTATTATCTGTGAAGAAAGAAATTTTCTTTCCGCGTATGTTATATCGCAAGTTTTGTCCAACCACAGTGCATAACTACTTTCGACCAATGCATTGCTATCTCAAAAGAACATCTGTAGTCCGAATAATTCCCATCTCTGACTCAGTTGTTTTCAAGTTGAACTAGAATTACATCATGTAGGTTTAACTTATGTATGTAACGGTGTTTTGTAAATCGAGTTAAATTTTGTTAATAAATTGACATACTCGTTTATTTTTATTTTCCAGCTAGTATTGGCTCAAACCCAGGCCTGGATGCTATATGGCAAGATGAAAAGCAAAGATGTCGCCAGAGAAATGAATCTTCACAAATAAGCATTCAAGAATCCCAAGGTATTGCGAAACACTTGGTATCAAATTTCAAAGTTGATCATTGAAGCTATTTATCAAAGGGTCTGAGATATAGAGGTTCACTGACCCTTATTTTTTTCTTGATAAGAAAATACTCCCCGCCCCCCGCTTTGGGAAGTGAAAAGTAGAGATGAAAATATGTATTGGTTAAGAACAGAGCGCTTATTTTTTCCTTCTGGTCCTAAAGAGCGGCAGTGAAAGAGCTTTTGACCAAAATTTAAATGATATTATGACGTTGAAAGAGTAGTTATAATACAAACAAATAAATATCTTAGTAATAAATTTTGTTGTAATTGTTTTAAAGAAAATTAATATTATTTTTGTTAAACAAACATGAGTGTTTAATGGTAGTTTATTTTTTATCATTTCCCTCTATATCCATGGCAACCTGTGAGGTCAAGAATAGACATTCGATAAGAGTTCTCGAATACCTCCAGTCCTTGAAACAGTATACAATGCCATAACTTACCATATAGTACAATATGAAAACGTTGTTAAAAAGCCTCCAACATAGCTTAATAATGTATTCAGTTATGTATTTGACAAAGTTGTTAAAGTTCTGATCTTAATATTTTAATTTTGAGAATTGTGGCTTGAAATAAACTTTTCAGTGTCAGACTATCTCACTTTGTTGACCATTTCTAGTGCTCTCTTTTTCAGACGGGGTTTAAAATACAGATGGGATGTTACTCTTTTCACTGAAACACAAAATGTTGAGCTTTTTTCCTTTTGAGACTATATTAGGTACTGAAAAAACAATTGGAGAGCGAGACAGATTTTAGCAAATATATCTGTATTGGTTCACTTTTTTGAAATGCAATGTGTCACTCAAGAAAAGCTCAAACTTGTGTTAAAGTTTTCCTGTTGGTGGTTGCCAACATATATATTTCTGAGAGACCTTGTTTTAGCGGGCGTCAGTCATAAAAGAACATTATGAATTTCCTAATAGCAGTACCTATACAAATTTTCCTGTGTATGGCGATTACCTAATGTTTGCGAGGAGTGACAAGTAATTTTCATTTCTGTAAGGCCACTTCTACATTGAATAATATTCACAGATCAGAATTTCAGTTGTCCAGAATTTCAGCACCAGTTTGGCCTCTCAAATTGAAATAAAGTATAAATAGAGTAAAAATGCGGTAGTTAAGTATGAGTTGTTTTTGTGCGTGGTGGAGCTTTAGCATAAGTGGATTGCGTGGCAAAACGATATGGCAAGTCAAGGCCTGAAAGAGAATTCAGCCAAGGTGGAGGTGATGGCTTCTTGTCCTAGAAGTACTGACATGAACATTACTGACCGATTGATGTAAGATATTTGTCATAACGTGAGTTTTAAACATTTTCTGTCGGCTTAAAAGATCGGCTTAATAACCGAGCTAGCATAAAGCCGACACAAAGCATAAAGTTCAAGTACTTTGGAGTTACGCATAGTAAATAAAAAGGTAGCGAAGAAGCAGCCGGGACAAAAGTAAGTTAAGCATGAGTGAAGTGGAAAGGATTTACGGGCATAATAAACGAGAAGCATAGGACGAAAAATTTTTATTTAGAAATATTTATACAATCATTGTTGCTATATGGAGCGGAGCCATTGATGTCAAGGAAACAGGAGAAGAGAATGTATGATACAACAGAAATGAAAATGCTAAGAAGGATAAAAGGAGTGACCAGGAAGAACAACTTAAGGAATGACAATACCTGAAAAAATCACTATGTTTTCGATATAGTGAATCTGGCGCAGAAATCATGTCTGAGGTGATATAACCACTTGCTTAGGATGGGCAATGAAAACGCAGTGAAGAAGACACGGAAAATGAAAATAAAAGGTAAAAGACCAGCAGCTCATCACTAAAATAGTAGATGGAGAATATTCCTGACGATTTGAGACGTGCAATGTTGAAAGACTCAAATGAAGATCATGCACTATGGAGAAAGTAGATGCAGAAGCTATGACATGAAAACAAAGCTGGAAATGGATGAAGATGAAGATGATGATAATGATAACGATAATGATGATGGTAATGGTAATATATACAAGCGAGTTTTGAAAAATGGGTATTTCATGCAATATAATCTATGGTAATTAACCCTTACAACTATTGTCTTTAAATCCCTGAAATTAAGTCTCCGAGCAGGGTTATCCATGATTTCTTCCCGAAAACCTCTCCCGCTGAAAAACAAAAACGATCAGTTCCTGTGTCAGAACACGTACAAAACATTAGGAAAAAAGACCAACCTATTTAAGGCACGTGACCTGTAACTAATCATTTCACTATGTAACAGAAAGCGCTGGGAACACAACACGACTGCTTACAAAATGCCTGAGTTATCCAGCACCTCTAAATAGAAAATAATACACTCTGTTAAGAAACCTTTTGTTCTCTCGTATGCATATTACCTTGTCAATAAAGATAATTTTTTAATGGAATCTCAGTGGATAGTCCTTATTCACGTATTTGGCTCTGTTTTTACTCGAAATGAGGTTGTAGGGAGAAGTGTCATGGTGACATCGTCAAAATTTTCAACGGCACAAAAATACCCCTTAGGTCATTCCTTTCAAGTAACTTTTGCCGTAAACTACTGCAGAATTGAAAGATAAATAGGATATTCTGTGGGGTTTGAGAATAAGCCAGACATGAGCATTGTTTCTTGATTTGTATTTTTTTGTTGTTTAATTAGCTATACTAGACAATTTTTCTAATTCATCCATTTTGATAGTTTTTATAATTAACATATTATGAACATGTTTTCAATTACTTCATTTGTCTGCATGAATGTAAGGTTACCTTTTGTTCATTTTACCCGGGATCTTTTGCGTATTTCTCGGTCCTAGCAGGCAGATTTTCGGTATTACGGACAAAGTAGGAGGCAGTTGTTGTTGTTGTTTTTGTTTAAGCTGCTGGAAGCAGGTTGGAAGACCACCCCAGTGAGCTCGATCCGGCCAATTGAAACGGGAAACCAACCTCCCCTCACCGCCGAACAAGTGAATATTTAGAGCCCTCTGCAACTCCCCTCCAGTGTGTATCTGTGACCAAGTGCGTAGATTGCACGGGGAATATTTCTCCCAACTACAGGGGCGTCACATTTCCTGGTTGGTTTTTCATTGGTGAGATGGAGCCCATAGTTGTTATACTATCACACGAGGTTTCCCAGGATTCATCCTGGGTGCCACCTATACATACCAGCAACAACGGCACTGAAAAGCATCAGTAACCCTCAAGCAAGGCAGATCGGTTTGGAAAGAAACCAGAAACAATAAGCTAGGAGGCAGTAAAGATAAAGTCGTAGTTTTTAAATATTTTGATCGCAGTTAGTGAATTAACGGATAATTTTTGTGGCTTTTTGCGGTGGCGTTTACATATGCCTTTTACGTTTTACTTCATATAAACAAAACCTAGTCCATTATAAACCAGCAAGATACTTCTTTTACTTTCCTAAAGTGAAAGAGATAAGTTCGTCTTTTAATAAATTTACGTCATGAACATCAATTTTGTTTGGATCATCGTCATTAACAAGATATATAGTGTGTCGTGGCCAAATAAAGTGTAGCTGGGTACTAAAGACACTTGAAGACCACTTAAACGTCTCAAGGTTTTAGTGGAGGGTNTGGAATATTTCTCCTAACTACAGGGGCGTCACATTTCCTGGTTGGTTTTTCATTGTTGAGATGGATCCCATAGTTGTGATACTATCACACGATGTTTGCCAGGATTCATCCTTGTGTCCACCTTGACATACCAGCATCAACGGCACTGAAAAGCATCAGTAACCCTCAAGCAAGGCAGATCGGTTTGGAAAGAAACCAGAAACAATAAGCTAGGAGGCAGTAAAGATAAAGTCGTAGTTTTTAAATATTTTGATCGCAGTTAGTGAATTAACGGATAATTTTTGTGGCTTTTTGCGGTGGCGTTTACATATGCCTTTTACGTTTTACTTCATATAAACAAAACCTAGTCCATTATAAACCAGCAAGATACTTCTTTTACTTTCCTAAAGTGAAAGAGATAAGTTCGTCTTTTAATAAATTTACGTCATGAACATCAATTTTGTTTGGATCATCGTCATTAACAAGATATATAGTGTGTCGTGGCCAAATAAAGTGTAGCTGGGTACTAAAGACACTTGAAGACCACTTAAACTCGATAACAAGTAAACGTCTCAAGGTTTTAGTGGAGGGTCTCGTTATCTGGATGATTTCAGCTACCATGATAATGATAATAATGGTGGTGATGATGATGACGGTGGTGGTGGTGATGGTTATCAAAGCAGCAAATTAAGGGATGAGGGATAAAATGCTAAAGATGAATTTCGAGATCATTCAGCTCAGAGTAATAAGCGGAGCAAGGTCAGCCTTCCAGTTAGAAGCGTTGGCGTTAATCCATATTCAACTATCATTACTTTGGCTTCGCAGACAAAAAGAATTTGTCTATCATCGTCATTGTGTTGACGGCCAATCACAAAATTGACCGTTCGAGTACCACCGAAAAAGCTATCGACCAAAATGATCGTCAAATAATATTAATTGTGATAACAAGGTAGCTCAGTAACAGAAGCTGTGACCATTTCTTGATTATATATATAGTTAGGTCATTATCAATTAGTCATGTTCAGTTAAACCGCTACGAAAGGTTAATTGAAATCCTAATCAGTTCCTGTACGTTATCTCAGTTTTGATGTCTGGCATATGTCAAGTCTTAAAATTTATATCCAATCGCTTTTCTTGTATTTGTTAGCTCGACAAGAATTAGAGCTTTTAGAAATAGAGAATTGCCACTTAAATACAGTACAGAACGCCATTAAACAAAGATTAGAAGGAGGGTAAGAAGCATGTGTTTGCTCGTTAGTACTTTTTCTAGTTTGTTATTTCTTTCAGTTTTTTGGGAAAAGTTTCAACCTTAAGTATGCAAATGATTATCAAAATTGATGGAAGCAATTACTCGCATTAGTAGCGTTGGGGTTATTCGTAGAAGCTACCTATTTTCGGAACTGATGAAAAGCAGCTTTAAAAAAACTAACGACTTCAAAAAAGACCTTGTTATCTGAGGTCAACAAATAAATACTTGTGGGGGTGTGCATTTTCTTATCTATAATGGTACGATAATCGTTCATCTAAGGTTGACTTATTCTCATAGGAAAAAGAAAGAAAGATGACGTGTTTGTTGTATCTAAAGAAACGGATACAACTTTGCCGTAAACCGTAATGAAACAGAAATTTACGTTATTGCAATGAAAGACAAATATCAATGCTGGTCATATTTCAACTAGGTGTTTTGTTTACAGAAAAACTCTCAACCGCTACTTTATAACTTGTGTTTAAGTGAGTTTGATATTGCATATTAAGACAGTCATGGCAGATATAGGTTTGTAGTATTGCCGTTTCGGTGCAGTAAAAATCAAGAAGAAATGTATCTAAGTTTCAAATAAACCGTGACTCACAATCCGACTGACCGATTGTTTTGATCTTAAAAGTCCAGTGGCACCAAATTCCTTTAGCCGTGAAGACCTTTTTAAAGATTCGTTCTGTATTGGTAAGTACCGTCACCTGTGTCTGCACTACACTGCTTGGTCCTTCCAGCTTCTCTTACAATCTTAAAAGCTTTTTTGGACTGTGCAGGAGTATCATTACCAAAAATGATGCCGTTACTCTAATGTCTTCAAGTACATGTCCCTCGCTATTTAGATCGATCACTAAATGTTGCCTGGTGTTTCGCTTCTGCGACTGTACGATGATCACAATGAATATGGAAGACAATCATTTGGCACTTACTCTATTTGTACCTATCATAATCAGGTCAGATACGCTTGCGTCTCTTTCATGGGGTATTTGTAAATCTAAAAGCCTTATGAATAAAAAGACATAATTGGAGAGAGAGAGGGGGGATATAGAGCGGGAAAGAGGGGAGGTGGGAGGTCAGAGACAGACAGACAGACAGACAGAGACTAAGACAGAGATTGACAGACCGAAAAAGGGGGCAAGAGACAACCAGTGACAGAGCGATAAGAAACGTAAAGTGTTTTTCCCGAATGGATCTTAGGCTTGTTTATAGCCTGGATTTTGCCTGCAGTTAGAAAAAGACTGTTTTACTACAGTTGCTAAAATACTCAGTTGGTGAACTGAAGAACAGTCAATCCTTGTTAAAAGAAATGAAAGTTAAAAAGGGCGATACACAGAAACACTTATTTACACCTATTTCCGACCGCCAATACACACACATACACAAAACTACGGAGGGACCACGTTGGCAATACAGTTATACGGGTGCTAAGGCTAAGCAGAAAAAGAAATGAGATAGTATATTCCGTCGTTCTTATTAATGTCTGTGATGTCGTTTTTGTGCAGTAACATATAATTAATAGTAAAGTAGTTGGTATATCAATCGGTCTTTTTTATGAAAAAACTACTTGACATTGTGTTTGTTAAAAATAGCTTACTCTGGTTAATGTTTGTTAGGGAAACAGTGTCACCTTCGCAGAGTACTCCACCAATGGCCTTGAAGCCAAATATACTGCAAAATGATACACAAAGTGTAACTCCAACGTCATTATTAGGTTAGTGAAAGTTCATTACATGTGTTTCGGGGCTTGTTGTGCCTTTGAAGGTAACACATTCTGTTGTTCATTAGCGTTTTGTTCTTTTTACTAACGGCACAGTTTTCGTAGGCAGTGTTGTGCTGTATTTATCTTTTCTTCATGCAGTGTGCAGTTAGATCTGCCAGATCATAATTAGCGGTGGCTGCCTCCCAACAGAGGCTATTTCTGATTTCCGTAAAACAGTTTAAGAATTTTTTTAATGCTGGTTGAATGTAACAGATAATCGCCTTCATTGACCATTGACCTAGGAAATTTATTTTCTTTATCCCCGTTCGTACCCTAAACAGTGGCCATAGGTCAGACGGTAGACCCGTTATTGGGTCCCAATTAATTTCTGGTTGTAAAACTTAACACACACAGCACATTCACTCGAGACAATAGCCTAAAGAAAACTTATTGCAAGGAAAGTGCCATGCCATGTCATGTTATTTTCAATTACAGTTGTGCTTACAAGTATGAGGTTTTAAACCATTTTGCGACCAGTATTAGAAAATAATGGCAAGTAGTTTTATGAGTGTCTCATCTTTGTTCTTGGCTTAGGTGATAATCCGATGTAAAGGTAAACCTAGATGTGTAGTGCTTGGAGGTAATCCCAGTGAAAGTGTTGAGGGAGGCATCTCTTTCTGTAATAGGAGAACACCTGTGAACAAAGACCACCTTAAGGATTCCTTTTTGTGTTCTTTTTCACAACTTTAATTGTATTAGTAATTTGAAATACAAATTGTTACATTTGGAACGTATAACTGTTTAAAATTAGGAAAGACTGATATTTGATATATCAGTTGTTTAACTGTATTAGATTCTATTTTTTCAGTTCGAAACACTAACGCTACTTGACCTGGTATTCAGATCTGATCCGTGGTGGCAAGTCTGTAAAATTAAGTTATGTAATGTACCATTTTTCCAAAGGGTTTTAACAGTTTTTGACAATCTTTCTTTTATGGTATGCCACTTATATATCTAGTTAGTCATAATCTGCGGCGATAAGTTATCTGTATATATATATATGTATCTCTCTGTGTGTATATATGAAAATTACTAAATATTTGCTAATTTACTTACTTAATTATTTGGTTACTTTCTGACCTTTGTATTATTTACGTAGTTACTTTTTTACTTACGGATCTATTTGCTGTTTTTTTCCGTGTTAATGTTTTTACAATACTTAATGCACTTATGTTCTTTGCTTGTTTACCTACTTGTTGTTTTATTTATTTAGCTACTTCATTACATATTTATTTGTATTTTTCTGTATTTTTTTTCCGGGGAATATATTTAGTGCAATAAAGATTTGTGTTGGCGGCACATTACCAGAGCTTTTTTGGNATATATATGTATCTCTCTGTGTGTATATATGAAAATTACTAAATATTTGCTAATTTACTTACTTAATTATTTGGTTACTTTCTGACCTTTGTATTATTTACGTAGTTACTTTTTTACTTACGGATCTATTTGCTGTTTTTTTCCGTGTTAATGTTTTTACAATACTTAATGCACTTATGTTCTTTGCTTGTTTACCTACTTGTTGTTTTATTTATTTAGCTACTTCATTACATATTTATTTGTATTTTTCTGTATTTTTTTTCCGGGGAATATATTTAGTGCAATAAAGATTTGTGTTGGCGGCACATTACCAGAGCTTTTTTGGGTGACCACGACAACTCTTTTGATCTAAAACTATCGACATTTTTGTGTAAGCGTCTTCAAACCTTTATACACGTTCCGACCGGCGAGTTATTTTGCACGTTTTATTTTTAGTGAGTCTACCAATATGCAATGTTTAGAGCGCATAGAATCGATTACATAAAGTAATAATGAAATGATGAAAAAATGCGTAAATGAATAGTAATAAATTAATGTTAAAGCGCGTACAACGAAATGCATAAAGCACATGAAATTTAGCGTGTTAAATGAATTTTAATCATTAAAGATCACATGAGTTATTTTGATAAAGATTACATTGTCATGTGTTTTTTTTTACTTTGTCAAACTACTGGGTTTGTGTTATCTTTTCAATAGAAAGGGAAGACTCGTTAATCAGAGATTCGCAGATGGCGGACATCTTAGCTAATTTGGGTAGTTTCAGCGATGACGAATCTCAGTCAGATGATGACTCTAGTGTATACAAAGGTAGGTTGCAAAGGATTCGCAATTTTGAATTGTAATTTCTACATTCAAACAGGGAACTGATGCTAGTATTAAATTATAATCTGTAATTTTTCTTTTATTGATAAGCTATGAAGGCAACATTTTTAGGACCAGTACTTCGTATTTTCAACTCTTTCATCGACTACATTGTTATCCTTGGAGCGCATAGAATCGATTACATAAAGTAATAATGAAATGATGAAAAAATACGTAAATGAATAGTAATAAATCATATCCTTTACCATCACCTACCGCCCGTACACCGACTCTCTCATCGACTACATTGTTATCCTTCTTTTATCGTCATATCCTTTTCCATCACCTACCACCCGTACACCGACGCTCTCATCGACTACAATGTTATCCTTCTTTTATCGTCATATCCTTTACCATCACCTACCACCTGTACACCGACGCTCTCATCGACTACAATGTTATCCTTCTTTTATCGTCATATCCTTTACCATCACCTACCACCCGTACACCGACGCTCTCATCGACTACAATGNTTATCCTTGGAGCGCATAGAATCGATTACATAAAGTAATAATGAAATGATGAAAAAATGCGTAAATGAATAGTAATAAATCATATCCTTTACCATCACCTACCGCCCGTACACCGACTCGGTCATCGACTACATTGTTATCCTTCTTTTATCGTCATATCCTTTACCATCACCTACCGCCCGTACACCGACTCGGTCATCGACTACAATGTTATCCTTCTTTTATCGTCATATCCTTTACCATCATCTACCACCAGTTCACTGTTATTATTACTTGCAGCCTTTTCATCACAGTTTTCTACCACAGATATATTGATCTCTTTTCCATTGGTAGCCAAATAGTAGTTCAAAAGTTTACCATGCGACACAGATTCTATACCTAAGCTCTTGCTATGATACCTGCAAGTATTTCGTCAGACATATTTTCAATAAATTTGTAGATCATTGTTCGTGGTTTCTGAGATAAAGTTGAGAAAGAAATAAAATCAATAAAGTTAATATTTTAGTATGATCTAAGACTAGTACTAGATGACCCTTTGCTGTAAACTGGCCTGGCTGAGATCAAATCCGATAAAAGGGAATAAAATGTACCATGTTGCCCATTGGTCATAACATGTGTTGTGTGTGTCAGTGCCACTTACTCAGTATTTAATAATTTGGTTTTTGACTGTTTATTTGCCATGGTAATTATGCCAAGAATTTGCATAAAAGAGTGGGTTTTAATAAAACCTTACCTAAAGTCATTTATTGTCATATTACATATTTTACAGATTATTTATCCACCCATGCCGCTCAGCAGGAAATGGACAACGATAAGCAAGAAGAAGAAGAAGAAAGTATGGTTATGTCACAGCAAGTCTTTGATGATGTTGATATTGACGAGCAAGCTGATGAGTATGGTCATATTTAATTTTCTCAGCCTTAACTGCCCTTTTGTTTACCAGGGTGTTTTGTATTTCTGCCCTCAATCTGCATTTTCCCCGCAGAATAACAGTACACCTGAATAACTTGTCACTTCGATCACAATGTCTCCTTTTTTTGTTTGGAAGAAAAGTATTTAAGATATTGTTTCTGCTATGTTTTGTATTTGTCTTGCATTTTAAAGAATGTTTTATAAACAAGACTTTGGTACTGTGCAGTTTATTCGTCATCGGTTACATTGTTTTATCATGGATCAGGAAAAAACAAAAGCTAAACTTAAGGTATTCCTCAAGAAGGGTTCCTCGTACGAGATCCTCCATGACCATACCCATGACCCAGAAAGTCCTGCATCAAACCTCTTTCTTCGATAAAAGTGGGAATTGTTAAGCTTGTACGTATTTATGGAGATAAGACTGTTTGAGCGAAGATAGCAATAATTTAGAACTGATAAAATTTTAGGACCAAATCTTCTTTCAGTACCCTGTAGCTCGTTGTACGTGACGGAAGGGTTGGTTAATATCATCTCTATAAAAAGTAGTAACAAAATATGATTTTAATCCATAGACCGATCAGGCCTTTTACTTGCGGGAGTAAGGACTAGGCTGAATTCAGTAGGTCTCTCAGACTACCCAGAGTTTTATATTCTAACCCGCATTGTCCAATGAGAGACCTAGGACTGAGAGTTAATGCTTACCCCTTTAAATGTGATAATATTAATTTACGTAAGTTAAATTGTCAAATTTCATAGTATAATCCATATTATCTTTAGTATTATTTGCATTTTACGTTCTTCTGTAGTTCTTTTACAACCTTGGTATTTTAATTCTTTTTTAACCGGTAGGGATCCAGAGAAGCTGGATGACGACTTTAGTGAAAGTTGGTCTGCCTCTATTATTCATCACATTCCACAGCTTGATGGAAGCAACGATACTGATAGTTCAAGGAATACAGAAAAGCTTTGTTCATCAAGGAGTCAGCGTTCAAAGCCATACACGAGATTTAGGAAACAAACTTACCGAATTAGTAAATCACTGTCTTACCAACGGTCATATTTGCCTGATCCTTTAGCCGTACGTAATACAGGCTTCAATAAATGCAAAAGTATTAAGATACCACAGCTGGATGGAAGTCCGGATACGAAAGAACCCTCAGTAGATAGTTCTGCTTCAAAACAAGGAAGACCGAAGAAGAGACGTCGGACTTCTAGAAAAGTATCGCTTAATTTCAAAATTGAAGACAGCACCAAGACATTTCTTCATCCAACAGAGCCGAAATTCGGGAGACAGCGCAGTGATAACTCTCAGTTATGTGAGCCACTTATGTCTTCGAGTTGTCGTGACTTTGGATATAACAACGAGAAAATTTTACCTATGACTACATACGAAAAAGCGATTGTATCTTCTTCCTCTGATAGTCCTCAAGTAAAATATGCATGTGATCAGGATCTCCAAAAGGAGCACGACACGCCTGAAGCGTTATTTAAATTTAAACAGACTTTTAATTCAAATATACCAGGGCTATTGCTTGCCGATGAAAAAAACCCATCAACCTTTGGTTCAGAAAGTCTTTTTAATATGGGATATCTTTCTCCAGAGGAACACCGACGAGAAGTTGTTTCCTTTCCAAACATACATTCACCCTCTGACAATAATCCGGTTAAGACATCAAGCCTATTGCTATCAGGTAAAGAAGATCTTGACTCCAAGGACTTGACAACGAAAAGTATTTATGATAAAAGCTCACCTCGTCATGAAGATGGAGATATTTCTTCGACTGCGTCCACTTTGATATTGAAGACTGGAGAGGATGACCTGCAGTTTCATTCAGCTTGCAAAGAATATGATTTGCCGTCTTCTGATGATGCATTAAAGGACATAAAAAGTGGTCATCTGAGTAAGGGGCATTCACTATATTGCACACAGGATCAGCAATACGAAGATGGTACGCTTCTTGACTTAGGTTCTCCGACTGACAATTTCTTGTTTAAAAGATCAAAACAGCTACTCCCAGTTAAAGAAGAAAACCACTTAAATACTGATCTTCATGCCAAGGACTTGACAACTGAAAGTATTTTTAATGAGCATTCACCTCCTCTTGAAGATGAAGGTGGCGCTTCGACTTTTTCCACCTTAACTTTACAGACTGAGAACTATGACCCAAAGTTACATTCATCGAGTAAAGAATATGAAATATGCTCTTCTGATCCAGCTTTAATGGAAATAAAGGAAAGGCATATAAGAAAGAGACGTCTACGGCCCTGTACACAGGCTCGTAGAAGTAGCCACCGAAGTATCTATCGTTTTGCTGCTAAACCACCAATTTACTCTGATGTCAAACGTTCCGCATTTAAGTATGGTTTAGGAGACGTTAACCACGAGGATGCCTTCTATGGAAAAGCCTCAGATGCATCAGAGAAGTCTGTGTACGTAATATTCGTTTTATGGCTTCAGTAGCAAAAAGTATAAATTTAATGACAAAATTAACTTAGCATCTTTTTGAAATGGAATTATATCCTTTGTGCACGCATAAGGCCTTGCTCTATGTTTGGATTAAATTCACTGTTTTTTATTTCAGGATTAGAATCTCCTGAACATTACATATAAGGAAAAAAAAGGAAAAGACCAACTGTACCCAAGTAAATTTAAATAAGTAATGCCTGTGGGTTTTAAAGCCATTTGGCCTGCAAACTAAGCTATCAGAGTTACCTCCTCAATCAAGTCATTTGTTCACCCTAATCTTCAACTTGTTAGCGTCACTCTGCCTCCAGATCAATGTCCTTGAACTTCTCACTGAAATCTACGCATGTTAGGCTGAGCCTCGAACAGAACCACAACTTTTGTTCCACTCCAGAAGCATCTCAATGTTTGAAAAGGTGAAAATGATAAAAATGATGAAAATGATGCAGATGATAGGTTATTAAAAAGGAAATACTCTAGGCATTACAGAAAAACCGGAAATGATAGCTTTAGCTATTTACGTGCAGCTTGATTTTACATTTGGTTTTTTTTTATGATGAAAATATTTGGAAGGAAAGTGATGAATATGACAGAAATATAGGGAATGAAAAGATTACAGGCATTGCAGAAAAACCAAGTGTTAAATAGACTTCCACTGAACGTGGTGCAAGCCACAGGTCATTTTAATCCAGCTTGCTTTTGCCTTTGTTGTTTGGGGTTTTTTTAAATGATGAGAACTGTGAAAATGATGAAAAAATATTTGGAAGGAAGACATTATAGGCATTCCAAGGAAAAAAGAAGTGCAGATTAGAAGTTGAAGTTGGAAAAAGTAGCATATTGTTTTATTGCAGCTTGATTTTCATTTTGTTGTGATTTTATTCTCACATCCATATTCTCTCCTTCAGTTTATTTCTAGGGACTTTTACTTATAATTCACTGCAAGAATAATAGTTCTTAGGGCGTCGAGTTAAAAATTCAGGGATCGATGTTGCTGAGAGTTTTTGAATTATTGACCAGTTCGATGAAGTGCAGAATGAATGAAAATTTAGATGAAAATTTGAAATACAAGGATACCTTTGCCATCTTAGCTGTAATATTTTCATTTTTTGATAAATATTTTTTTTATTGTTTTAGTTTGGTAAATGATTCATTTTTATCGTTTTATTTTGATAAATGGTCTGTTTTGGAATTATAGAGTTTAACATATATTTCATCATTTTTTATTTTAATTATGTTTAATCAATTTTAATTCCGACCATTACTGTGTGGCTTCTGAACTCGTCCTTTATATTCAGTGTTGGTCTTTTGTCTTTAATATATAACGCTTGTAGTATGAGAAGGTGATTAATTGAATTCGCTGATGCAAGAATCGTGACGTCATCTATGGGCAAAATACAACTCCAACCTTTAAAATTCTATTTGCTTGCAAATGCTCCTTAATTCTGGTTTGCAAATGACGTGCAGTTTTTCCGAAAGACACAAGACCAACACTGAATACAAAGGACAAGCTCAGAAGCCACACATTAATGGTTCGAATTTTAATTGATTACTTTAATGACTTGTTTTCGCAGCTTTCTTTTGTTCCTATATTCTTATATATGAGCAAAAGATTGATGAATTTTTATCTTATTTATGAAGTGTTGAGAGACAACAGATGTATATATTTTAGTTGTAACATTTTGTATTGTTTTTAAGCTTTATTATATTCTTTTAGGTCTGATGATGAGAAAATCCTTCTCGAAATATTTTATCAATGAAAATGATAAATGCGTTGTTGGTTTGATTAATTTAATTGGATTTATGCCACGATGTTTATTGCATATAAATTTATATCAAAAGCAAGCCATAGTCTAAATCACTACATTTCCAACTTGATGTCAAAGGCATTAATTAACACGTTTGATTAGAATGATGAAATATATGTTAAACTCTTTAATTTCTAATTATAGCTGTGTTCCTTTTTATTTTGGTGATTATATCAAATACTCTAGTGTGCACAAATAACCATAGTCTATTTTGATCATTTTGATTTGATAAATGATCTTCTTTTGATCGTTTTAGATTGATCAATGTTATATTTTTTGTTAATTGAAGTCTTGACATTTCCATTAATTTTTTAATATGGTATAATTCTTTTTCGTAGGAGGGTTGGCAGATCAGTGCTTAAAGTGAACAGTCGCATGGTAAGCCAAACCTTTTTTTATGTAAATAAATTAACTGTAAATTGTTCTTATTTAAATATTTTTTTACTTTATATTTGTATACATATAATATGGTGCCAATTTCTCCCTCTCTGTTGATTAAATTTTAAGTTTTTTTCAAATATTGGTGAATTTTGTTTATGTCTGTGCCTGTGTGCGGGTATGCGTGTGTGCGGGTATGCGGGTATGGTTTATAAATGTTGCTTATGGGTAACAGCTGTAGAGATCCAAAATAAAAATGATAAAATGTAGGAAAGTTTATGTATGTTATAGGTACTACTTTATATTTTGGTTTCGATGGGGAGAAAAAGTTTATAAGTAAGTAGGTTGACAGAAAAAGACAATTTTACTGCATGACCATATGGGTATTAAGAATTTTCGCTTTACTTTTAATACTTCCACAATTCTTTGGAATTATTTCTTTTTTATGTTTCTAGTGGATTTTCCTCTGTTAAACAAGCTTTTCCCTTGTTCTTGGGTTCAAACGGTACCCTTGCAAGGAATTTTATTGTTGGAGTGGAACATTTATTGCCGTGATACTTGACACCAACATTGCCCCTTCGGAAATGTCAGACCAGTATGCTCTTTGCTTTAATGGGACTGCACCAATGTAATAGGCGCCCAAGTCTTATAAAACTCCTCTGGATTTAACCAAATCATCATTGTAAAGGCAGCAATAGCATAAGAATTCATACAACTAAAAGCAGTAAATTGTTATAAATAATTGCAAAACCGCGCCTAGATTTTAGTGTTTGCAGAAAATTTTAACTGTACGATAATACATATAGAATATCGTAGGTTAACATAAAGCGAATGTAACATGTGTATATTATTAAGGAAAATATTAAAAGCAAGCAGACGCTAATAATTTTAACTTTATTTGAGAGGAATGATGAGGAAATTAGCTAATTTTTAACTGTTTAAAGGTTACCTTACGAATTATTATCTTTTCTTCTTTTCTGTTACTATTTTAGGTACAGGATCTTCCAGTTTTCACATCAGGAAGTCTTTGTAATGAAAAATTAAGTGCTCTTCAAAGTTCTTTCATGGAATATGCTAATGAAGCGAATTGTGTTAGAAATAATGACGGTAAGATATATTATCAGGACATACGACAATTGAAATATTACCAAAATGTTACCCTCCGGTCNGAAATTAGCTAATTTTTAACTGTTTAAATGAATTTCTAATGCCATATTCTATATTTGAAAGGTTACCTTACGAATTATTATCTTTTCTTCTTTTCTGTTACTATTTTAGGTACAGGATCTTCCAGTTTTCACATCAGGAAGTCTTTGTAATGAAAAATTAAGTGCTCTTCAAAGTTCTTTCATGGAATATGCTAATGAAGCGAATTGTGTTAGAAATAATGACGGTAAGATATATTATCAGGACATACGACCATTGAAATATTACCAAAATGTTACCCACCGGTCCCATCTAACCCTAAGAGATTGGTGGAAAAATAAATGCCTCCACTTTTCTTCTTCCTTGAAAATTTTTTTGGAAAGGGGTCGAGTCTTTCACCCCAAGCAAAGCTTTGGAGACAGTTGCGCAGAGGGTTACTTTTCTTATTAAGATGTTTACTTTGTACTTTTTTATCTTTTTAATCCATTGCTTTCTTCCCTCATCCAATCATATTCCCCAAAACATGTACAAAAAAAGTAGTATGTCATTTATAACGGAGAAATGGACTAGGTGCAATGCACTAAGTATTGCAAAAAAAATAGTGACAAAAGAAGGATTACATTGTAACTATTTTCTTCATAAAATGGTGAATTTTTGTTTAACGAGCCGACACGTTTTCAAGTTAACGCTTTCAGTTTGATAGATGTAGTAAAGACCACTCACTAGTAAATCCGCCAATACTTTTTCTTAGTTAAGGAGAAACGTAACAAAGGCTCTTAACTCCTATGTGTTTTTGTTGTAATGCGATTTTGAGGTTTCAGAACGGTTTTGCAATCATTAAACTAGGAAAACTCATTGTATATTTATATATATATATAATAAGTGCTAAGCTCATAGCCGAAGATGTTAAACGTCAAAATTAAACAAAAACAACGAGGCACTGACATAAAGAGGACATGGACAAAACGATGACAATTACAAAAATGAATTGAGGGATAGGGAATTAAAGTATACAAAAATGTAGAAAAAATAGTGAAAAGATGAAATAGTTGACCAGATGGTGAATTGAAGTGGTGAATCATCAGTCGATGGCCATATCAGTTATTTTGGGGAATGAACGTCGAGATAATTTGTATAAATATATATATATATATATATATATATATATATGTATATATATATATATATATAATTACACATTTATTAATATAAGGCCTGACGGAAACACCTTGTTTCTGCCTGATTATTTTGAGCATTTTAGCACTTTAAGGCAATCACTTTGCCTAATTCCCACTTTTAGACATTTTCCATTATTGGGCCTGACATTTTTTAAACTTATACATCTCCAGAAGAGTGATTAAATCCACGAAACAGGCTATTCGAGATAGAAAGTTTATTTTTTGACTCTTATCTCTTTATTGTGCTATTATTTACTACGCTTTGCATTCTACATTTATATATTAAACACTGTACAACAGATAAGCGAATCTAAGACCTCAGATATATGAAAAAGTAACTATTTTCATAAAGTGTTCTGTGCCTCTAAGAGAGTGAATATGAAATAAGGGAAGGCAGACAAGTAAAATTGCGTAATATTTGTTACTTCTAATTTCTTGCCATAGGCATTTGTCGGACAATGATAAGTATCGCAACGAGACCGAATTATCAATTAAGAAATTTTTTTTGGGGGGGGTTAACGTCATTCCCCCCCGGTAACTGTGGCTCAGACGGTGCCCTTCGTAAGGACTTGGATTTGGCAGTGAGGAATTTCTTGGCCGGATGCCCTTCCTGACGCCAGCCAATGGCTTTTTTTTGGTGAAGTTTCAAAGTCGCCCGTTCGGAAAATCGAACCCGCAATTCTTCTTTTACGGTGGAGTTGCACTAACCATTGAGCCACGGATCCCCTTTATACTGGATGAAATTTTGAATTAGGTCGTAGCATATATGTATAAAGAAAACTGCTTTGTCATATTAAAAAACTGGGTAACAATAATTAATGAAGGAAACAAGATACCCCATAAAAGAGGCTAAATTGGGCTTAAGAGCATGTGTTACGAAAAAACTAAAACAGATTAAGAAAAATTTGAAGTGACTGCGATCATTGGGACGCATCTCCTGTCAAAGCTAGTCAAAGTATTTTCTCATGGTTTAAAAATTTGAATTTAAAGCATTGCATTTTTCAATTTGAATTCATGTTTTTTGAACATCAAATTTGATTTGTTCTCAAACATGTGATTATTTGGAAATACTGTTGTTGAAAACGTAGAGCTGTCGTATTTTAGTATTTTACATTAACTGAGTTCAACTTAACATTTTCCCGTTGTTTTTATTACCATTACTTTTTTCTGCGTGATCAACCTTTCTGTACCTTCTGCCTTATACTTGTGGACAACGTCTGCTTTAGTTTTTAACATTGCAGTTTACATCTTCAGCAATGGCCCAGATGTTTGAGTAAGGCTTTCTATTGTCAATAAGGCAAAGCGTTTTCATCAATTTTGGTTAACAGGACACCCGAACGTGTTAAACGTTTTATACAAAAAATCTATTGACATTTATATGGGTAGCTGCAATAGTTATGTCAAGTCAACTGATACAGAATAAGCTTGTAAGGAATACATTTGGTAACAGGTAGAATCGTAAGTGAAGGTGTGGTAGGCTCCTTGTTTCTACACATTTTTGAGCTACAAAAGTTTAATTACACATGAATTTAAAGCTGTTTGTATGCTAAGCATAACCTCATGTAAAGGCATCGTACTTTTAATGCTCAACCTATTGCTGCTCTTTCCGCCAGGGATACAAGGGATGGATTTGTATAAACTTCGTGAACGATGTATGGGTGAAAAGAGGATTGTTCTCACACCAGCAAGAACTCCACCAAAACCGAGAATAATCCGAAGTTGGCTTGAAGCGAAACAAGATACAAAACGTCTCAATGAAAGCAGGCATGTTGAAGTGGAGCCAAAGTTAAGCTCAGATCACAAAACCACCCAGCCATCTGAAAACTTCATTCAACCAAGAAAAAAACTATTATTGAAGATGTAAAGGATGTTAATTTGGAGAATAGTCACACTCACCAGGTGAGCAAGTCAAGACTGAAGCGGCCTAAATTATTAAATTTGAAAATTTCCGAAGAAAAGGAAAGGGGAAGTTGCACACCCGGCATGTCACCTATCGAAGATAAAAGGAATTCAGAATCAGGTTTAATTTCGCCTCCGTTATTTTTCTCGCCAGACGAAAATATAACACGATCATCCTCGATGCATGAAATGTCATTTCCTTACGCAAGTACACCAGTAAGGGATACCAGTGTTGTTGAGGTCAAGAAGTCTGAAAATATGGATTCCTGTGAGTCATCGACTATTTCACGGTCCAGGAATAGCATAACGACCGCCAAAAGCATAAAAGAACCTTTGAGAAAGAGGTCTTCAAATGTCGCACTAGATCTACGAAGGCAGATAATACAGGTATCGATCAGCTACAACTAACTTTTTCTTTTTATTGACAGTAATCTTAGAATTTTCAAAGAATTATTTGAAGCACCTTATTTTGTAAAATATTTTCTTATACTTTTGTATGAATTGCTTGATTGATCTATGCTGATATTTATGTTTTGTGTAGTATATCTCTTACAACACAAACACGTTTGCTAAACCTCTGAAGCATTTCATTTTCTCTTAGTCTTTTCAAAAGACTAAGAGAAAATGAAATGCTTCAGTCTTTTTCACTGTTTTAGTAATCTACCACAAGGTTGTTATGTTAGCATGCACACAATTGCAGATTCGATCCTCGTCACTACCCTGAAAGTACTTAGTGCAATGTTTTTCTCCAATAAAACAGGGATTTACCCTTGAAAGTAAATTTTTATTTGTACTGATGACTTTTCGAAAAAGTAACTCCACTGATAATTTTACTTCAGTAATAGCATGTGATTAGAAATTGGTTGCTGCAGGACAGGGAGTTGAAAGTGATTTACAGTTGCCGGGTTAAAGAGCGTTGAAAGTTCATGATCGCCCAAGCCATACGGCATGCCATCTGAAGAAGAAGAAGACATAGAAGAAGAAGAAGAAGAAGAAGAAGAAGAAAAAGAAGAAAAAGAAAAAACTACGTGTGGCTAGTGTATGAAAGAAATATTAAATTTCAAAACTGTTCTAATTAACATTTAGTATTTTTATCAATTTATTCAGAGTAAAAAACAATGTTGGTCCTTAAATAAAGTAAATCGAAATTCTTACACTTCTTTACTCCTTATTAAGAAACAGAAAAAGAAACTGATAAAGGCTGATTTTACAGTATGATGAAGTATTTATAGTAATCTAAAAATATTGAATATAGAAAAAGCAAAGGTATTAAAAAGGTCTTTCAAACGCTTCCCAAACCCTTAGAATATTTTAAAAGCTGGTCTCTTGAAATCCTTATAAAGTTACAACAAATGATGTTGATATTTATGCATTTACCATTTCGTTGTTGTGGAGAAAATTGGACAGTCGGAATCGCATTAATTTTATGCTTTGTTAGTCCCAGATGTAAAAATGAATAACCTCCTTAAATTTTAGATTTGCACCAATGGCTGTTTTCATAGTATTGCAGACTGGTCACCTATTTAAGGTAATAAAAACTGAAGTTTACAGCGTGACTGTGTCTGGAACATTGTCAGGGTAATATATATCAACTGTGTACCTGTGCAGGCGTTTTTCATTTTAGGGTGGAAACGCCAGTCATCCAGGACGGTCACCTTCAACTACTTCCCAAATTGAAGGCCCATCACCAAACAATACCTTTGCCTTTAAAATAACCCAAGTCAATTTTCAAGATGCTAAAGCTCTTCACGAGGTAAGGTTTTTTGACATTTACATTACTAGTACATTTTTGTCAAAGGTTATTAATTTTGCAACCTTAGTAACATCTTGAAATCCGTTGATTTACATCAGTGTGACTTTTGTCACTGCTATATTTGTTTATTGGTGATGTTAAACATGATATTGTTTTTGTTTGGATTTCTTTTTGGAGGAAAGGAGATCCTCTGAAAAGTGGCATTTTAGCAGCATTCTATGTCATATCGTAAATAGACATTATTCCGTATTGATATACTTGAGTCACAAAAAGGTTATTTTGGTTCAAAATATCCCAAATGATTTCGACTTTTCTTAGGCTAGATAGTCTTCTTAAAATACAAGAGTTGTTTCCTATCAAATACCAAAACGTAGTCACATCACCACTTACATTTTGGAAATTTTTGCTCTTTTAAGGGGCGTTGCTTGTCGCCGAAAATTGGTCAATTGTGTGTGGTCTAAAATAGAAACGGTCAATTTGAATTAATAGAATGCATTGACAGAATAAAGCCATAGTGGGTACAGGTACTGGAAAGTAATGGAATATACTGGAATGTACTAGAATGTACTAGGATATACTTATATGTAATAGGATGTAATTGGATATAATGGGATGTATTGGGACGTATTGCAATGCATTGGGATGAATTGAGATGTACAGAGATGTACAAGCATGTACTGGCATACGCTGGAGTGAAATTGTACTGGAGGAATGTACATGAAAACAGCTGTTTTTTAGAATGTAGTAGAAAATGTGCTGGAATTTTCAAATACTTGCGTAAAATTTTTGATGACATTTCTTTCATTAATTTATTTAATAGATTATCATGACTCGTGTCGCCTGCAGTATTAGTAATTCTTTCCACCCATAGTTGTCCGGATTTTATGAAGGCCATACTTAATTGTAATTTTTTATACGATGTGAGTAAATGTACTGGAGCATACCACGTTGCTGAGTTTTTAAAGAAAATCCAATTCCTACATCAACAGCCTACGAATTACAATTACAAACTATCTCATCAGAGAAGCTTATTTTTGAGAGAAAATAAGTAAATACTTTTTGCCTTTAAATATCAATCAGAGATCGATCCAACAAAGAAATATGCCGCACGTGTAGGATTGTACTATCACTGTTAAGAACATACATTCTTCCAGGTGGAATTACATTCAGACTTGAATCCGTAACCAATCAGACCGAAGCTAGTCATGACCAAAACCTATATTGTTGATCGACAGCTGGTGTTTTTTGCTATGTAAAAATGGTAATAGTCACGTTGTATCCAAAAGCCGCCAAAGTTATTTCCGTACGAATCTAGTGAAAATAGGTCCGCGTATTGTAAAATACATAGCACACCTTTGGGGCATTTATTTCGCAGAACGGTGAAAGAAATGGTAGACCGTATAAAAAATGTCTTTCCCTTCAATTTCAAGGCGACTTTAGGTGGATATGAATAACCCTTATTGCGATTTACTTCAAGGCTGCACTCGCTCTCGCAATTTTCTTACCGGGGTAACTGTTAGATCTCGATTTGTTTTGCGACTGAGCAACAGATGCTGTGCTATTTATGGTCAGATATTGGTTTGGCCATTTTTCGCATCAATAAACTAATCAATATTTTAATAAATCAATATTTAAAGATGTTGAAGTGAAGTAGACTCATCTTACTTATCAGTAAGTGTTGTGTTGGCTTTTTGGAACATTGCAACGGAACTATTGTTGATTTTTTCTCTACTATGACTGACAGGCGGCACATTCGTCCATGCCTTTACCTTTCAGAAGGAGAAAACACATGGAATGTTGTAGTATTTAAGACTTAGCAAAAACTAGTGGAACCGCAGATGTCTCATCACTCTACTTGCAATACACAATTAAATGTACCCGTTCTTCGGATTCACGTAACGTCATTTTCTTGTAATTTCCAAGTTTATGTAAAGTGTAGTTGGAATTGAAACGACGACGCCGTTTTTGCGGCTTAAATATTTTTCAAACAAAACTAACAGAATTGGATCCAGTTAATTTGATACAACCGAAAATAAAGTTTTAAGAGTTTTCATCATTATCGTCATCGTCATCGTCATCGTCATCGTCATTAATCAACAGCAGCAGCATCATCAAATGTCACGCCAATCGACATCGGCTGTCACTATACAGGATAGGGTTTGGTCATTCACACAACCTAACAGTGCGCCTATCTCCACACTGCTCCATTTACCAAAGTGGGTTAAATATGTTTCGTGTTGCCGTTTTCTGTCTCCCGCTCCGTCTGTCTGTCTGTCTGTCTGTCTGTCTGTTTGTCTCTCTCTCTCTCTCTCTCTCTCTCTCTCTCTCTCTCTCTCTCTCTCTCTCTCTCTCTTTCTCTCTCTCTGTTTTTCTTCCGCTCTCTTTTTTTCATTAAACAAATCAAACACGGTATTTGTTTTCATTACATAATCTTCNTCTCTCTCTCTGTCTGTTTGTCTCTCTCTCTCTCTCTCTCTCTCTCTCTCTCTCTCTCTCTCTCTCTCTCTCTCTCTCTCTCTCTCTCTCTCTGTGTAATGTACTGTCAACATTTGTCCATGGAACTGTTTTCCCCTTGGTTTGGGAGTGATTTAGTTTTCTTTCAGACACTACAGGTTTTGCTGCTGTGCAGAAATGTTGATAGAATATGACAGCAAATAATACTCTTGTAAAAATGCGTTACAGTCAAAGTGAGAGGTCAAAGTTTTGGGATCAGAGTTCTTTTTGTACTCTTAGCAGAAGCGATTGTGTAGCAGCAGTGTCAATTATTAAAACACCCTGGAGCCTCATTGGTCAAGTCGTGTTAGCATTGTTTGGAAGCTGCCTAGAGACAAGGCCTTCCATTGCCTGCCATCCTGATTTTATAATTTTTTATTGGCTATCATACTAGGCTATCCCTATATTCCAGAGTGCGTTTTGGAAATCTATTGTGTATGACTGATGATTTAATGTTTCAGAATTTTTTAAACACTTGGCTATATGTCTGATCTTTAGAATAGGTTTAAATATCTGTGGGTCTTCATAAATATATGACAACAATAATATATTAGTAGTTGTAATGTAGTTGTAAACCTCAGACAGCTAGATTATAAAACTCTTTTGTTTCTGAGTGCTTTCCTTTATCGTATGACTTGAAAGTATTAAATTCTAAGTCAACTCTTATCTTTTTGGCTAACCTTACCCCCATTCCTTTTTTTCCTTTGCTGTTCCCAACACATAATTGTTTTATGCCTTGTATTGGTCTGAATCAGAAAAACAGTGTCAATAATAAAATCAGTATCTCTTCTTTTATAGATGCAATACTTGACTAAAATGAGCCTTGAAGTTCATGTTCAAACCAGACGAAATTTCCTACCGGATCCTGAAATAGATTCAATATGTGCATGTTTCTATTGCATTTTAGAAGATAGCAACGAAAAGGATATGGAGTTAGGCATTCTCGTCGTTGATTATGATTCATACAAGGAAATGGGACAGACTGAGGCATCTTCTTCTCGGATTAGTGAAGCCGATATCTCGGGCGCAACATACCTTAGTGTAAATACTACAAAAACCTCTTCTACAGGTAGACCTGAAACCAGGCCGCTTCTTTGTCGAAGTGGGGTTACAGAAAACTGCGTAGTGAAATATTTTGAACATGAAGAGGCAATGCTTATTGGCTTAAGCCATTTAGTTCGAGATAAGGACCCCGATATTCTAATGGGATATGAAATTGAAATGTTATCTTGGGGATATATCATTCACAGGGCAGCTGTTTTAAATATTGATTTGTGTCCCCTTTTGTCACGCACTCCACATTTTAAGAATGGAAATCTGTTGAAAGAAGAGCCTGAAGATGAACTGCCATCACTTTTCTTGCACCTAGTAGACATTAAGATTCCTGGACGGATACTACTTGATGTTTGGAGAATAATGCGCTTGGAGGTGAGTTAATGCGGAATTTTTACTGAATGTTGTTAAAGCAGATTGAGGAAGAAGACTGTCTTATGAATGAGTACACCAACACGCCATGGCCACACCCTACCTATTGTAAATATCTTTTTCCCTTCTTGTTAATAATGTTTCACTATTTATTTTTGTTCTTCGCTACTTTTGAAGTATATCCACTGAACACTCCAGCGCCATGCTTAAATCGATCAATATTAAATTTTGTCTGGATACATACGTACCCATGCTCTAGTTCCCATCAAAATTACTTTATGGAACATTTGTTTGTCGCTCCTTTAACACTCTTAACTGAAACCTGAACTCTGTTTATTTAAATTTAGAGATCTGTTCTGTATGGTATTAAGCTATATACGATACTGCTGTTTACACTCCCTAAGCTTTGGTTTAATATGTTTTTAATGGTCTTCCCCCTAATAATAAGTTTCTCCCTAATACATTTTTGGTATTTTTAATATCTACAAGCATTCATCCTGTTTGATTTTTTTTTTGAGTTAGTGGTTACTGTTGGTAGTACAGAATATTGTTTCAAAGGATTTCTCCCATCTTATTTAAATGGGCCATAAATTTACAGAGAAACTGTAAACGATAAGCGTGGGGTCCTAAATTACAGGTATAAAGGGAAGGAATGCCTCACTAGATAACGTGTCTTTGTGGTCTAAGTACGCTTTGTACTATGTAGTACCAGACCCTGATGGAATCCAAAATTAAATTATTTTTATATATAGAATACCAGGAAGACGAGTTACGTCTTGTAAATTGGCATCATCTCTGGTTAAGAGGAGTAAAATTAGAGAATGGTGTTAGTTATAAAATTTCAACAGCTCATAGCATTTCAATAATCAAAGAGACAGAGAGAGAGAGAGAGAGAGAGAGAGAGAGAGAGAGAGACAAACAGAGGCAGATAGAGACAAAGGGATAGAGATAGACAGACAAACAAACAAGTAAAGGAACAAGTTGACAGACAGAGAGACACAGAGAAAGAAAGAATGTGCAAGAGAGAAAAGGAGGGAGAAAGGAAATTGGAAGGGAAGGAGAAAAGGAACCCTGAGTTGGTAAGGGAGAATATGGACAAGGAATGGAAGAAAGGGAATGTTAAGGAATCGGATGTTGGGAATGTTAAGGAATCGGATGTTGGGAATGTTAAGGAATCGGAGTAATATAATATGTAGATAGGGAAATAGAGGCTCTTTCTTCATTTTGGTATAACTGATATTTCAGTGCGATTTTTTTCTCTCCTTTGCAGAAATATTGTTAATAAATCTGATAGCTTTCGCAGTTTTATGGACATTTTGAAAATGTTTAGTAAGAAGTTCTTTAATAAAGGCAGACATATTGCTCGCTGCCTTACTAAAGCGTCAAAAGATTATCTCAGCAACAGAACAATTGAAAATTGAAATCATTTTATGACCAGGTGACCAACTGATATCATGGAAAATAAACAGTTTTTTGCCACTGGATTACCGGATTTCTGTGCCAAAATATGTTACAAAAATATTGCATGTGAAGCTGCTGGTATTTTTCAACAAGCATTTCTGTTTAAAAATTCAAAGACAAACATCCAAAATTTTCTATACACTAAAATTATGGTAAGCTGAAAAATGTGCATTAAATTGGGTTCAAACCAGTGACGATGGCAATCGTGCACCATATGCCATACCAATTGAGCTAACGACGCTTAATTTTTAACCAAATCATTTTTGAACTTTATCTATAACGCAGACTACAATTTAGAAACTATTTCAAATTCTTAAAAGCAGTGTTTTCTGAATAAACAAAATATGTGTACAAAACCTGCACTTGTCATCAAGTCAAGCCAAGTTGTTGAATTTCTGGGGTGTTTTGAATGGAAAGGATCAAAGTTTCCATAGTGTTTAATCCCATGTCATACCAGAAATAGTNAGAGAGAGAGAGAGAGAGAGAGAGAGAGAGAGAGAGAGAGAGAGACAAACAGAGGCAGATAGAGACAAAGGGATAGAGATAGACAGACAAACAAACAAGTAAAGGAACAAGTTGACAGACAGAGAGACACAGAGAAAGAAAGAATGTGCAAGAGAGAAAAGGAGGGAGAAAGAAAATTGGAAGGGAAGGAGAAAAGGAACCCTGAGTTGGTAAGGGAGAATATGGACAAGGAATGGAAGAAAGGGAATGTTAAGGAATCGGATGTTGGGAATGTTAAGGAATCGGAGTAATATAATATGTAGATAGGGAAATAGAGGCTCTTTCTTCATTTTGGTATAACTGATATTTCAGTGCGATTTTTTTCTCTCCTTTGCAGAAATATTGTTAATAAATCTGATAGCTTTCGCAGTTTTATGGACATTTTGAAAATGTTTAGTAAGAAGTTCTTTAATAAAGGCAGACATATTGCTCGCTGCCTTACTAAAGCGTCAAAAGATTATCTCAGCAACAGAACAATTGAAAATTGAAATCATTTTATGACCAGGTGACCAACTGATATCATGGAAAATAAACAGTTTTTTGCCACTGGATTACCGGATTTCTGTGCCAAAATATGTTACAAAAATATTGCATGTGAAGCTGCTGGTATTTTTCAACAAGCATTTCTGTTTAAAAATTCAAAGACAAACATCCAAAATTTTCTATACACTAAAATTATGGTAAGCTGAAAAATGTGCATTAAATTGGGTTCAAACCAGTGACGATGGCAATCGTGCACCATATGCCATACCAATTGAGCTAACGACGCTTAATTTTTAACCAAATCATTTTTGAACTTTATCTTTAACGCAGACTACAATTTAGAAACTATTTCAAATTCTTAAAAGCAGTGTTTTCTGAATAAACAAAATATGTGTACAAAACCTGCACTTGTCATCAAGTCAAGCCAAGTTGTTGAATTTCTGGGGTGTTTTGAATGGAAAGGATCAAAGTTTCCATAGTGTTTAATCCCATGTCATACCAGAAATAGTCTCCTTATTAATACTTTGAAAGTCAAATGACTATCTTCAGGGGGTACCGGAACCAATTTTAGGGGCGTCGATAGCTTTCAGGAAAACTTTATTGCTGAACAGCGACCTACTTCAGGACGATTGGCTCCAAATTCTCTAAGTGGGGCCCGATTACGCATTTATTCGTACCCAAAATGAGACATCGAATAGTTTAAAGTGGTGACAACCAGGAAAGCTCCCAGTACAAAGTTGGAATGTGGTGCAAAGCAGTAGTGGTATTCATACCAAGAATAATGTACATGGGCATTAATGAACAAAATGAAAAAACTGTTGGAGGATATTCACAAAAATGTTATTGGCAAAAAGTACTGCCGCCCCTTCTGGGTAAGTAAAAATACAGGGAGACTGCTTTGCTGGCAGAGCCACAAGGATTTACAGGAAATGATGTTGAGTCTACCAAACCAATGAATCCTGTGTGAAATTGGTCAGTCGTCTTATATTCTGGGAAATGTCAAAATAAAACAGTTTTTAACAAATTGAGCCAGAAACTGCAATTGACGATGGATTGGTTGACATATCTTGTTAACTTCATCAACTTTGGCTTTACAAGAACTGGATTAAATGACAAAACAAATTCAGTAATTAAATTTAAACTATCATTATTGATATTTTGTAACTTAGCTTCTTGAAAGAAAGAGCAATCCAATTACTTTTAAGAGTTTTTATTCATAAACAAAACAGAGTAACTACAATCTGAAATAATAATATACTAAAAACTAAACAGGTTAAACACGTCCTTTCACTGTAATCACACGACTTACATCCAGATGGCTTGCATTTGCAAATGACTTTCATCAAAACTTTTGATGACATTTCTTTCATTAGTTTGACAAATGTATCATGACTTGTGACGTCTGCAGTATAAGTAGTTCTCTCTACCAGTCCGGGCAAAATGAGCAAAGGCAGACCATTCTTCAAAAATCAGTGTGAATTGTCTTTATACGGTATAACTAAATGTGCTAAAATATGCTGGAAAATGTACTAGAATGTACTGGAGTTATCCCCCTTTCTCTTAGTAGCCACCTTGTAACAATTAGTTAGTATTGACCCATTTTTGAGAATACATACCATACATCCACAGTATCGTTACTCTATGATTTGGTTGGATTTTCTTTGTGCCCTCTTATGTGAGAGCTAAGCATTTAGATACATGAAGCACTGTTACTTTTACGCAATCGTCATGCACCGGAGCAGCGCATAATAAAGTAGATATTAAATTTCAGTCCCGCTACCTCGACCAATATAGGTTATACTTTTTCATTGGTCTTCCAAGTGAGACTTTGGAAGCATTCAAAACACTTTTTTGCTCCCACAGTTGATAGAATATTTCCATTTTCCGTAGTTAGAATACATTTGTATAACTTGTATAAGTTAGGATCAATAAATATTGAATGCATGTCATGGCTCCAGCCACTCCACACTTGTCAAGAGCTGTAAGGTATCTATTGAGGTCTCGTCCAGTCCTGTAGCCTTGTTCCTCTTTATCTTTCTAATAGCTGCTTTTACTTCACACCGAAGAATCCTTGGGCCATCAATGACTTTCTTGATGCCTTGCTCATATTCTCTTTCATTCACAAACGTCTCTTTTACATATTCTGCCCATCGCCCCACTAGCTTGTCTCTTTCGAAAACCATAGAACTGCCTTTGCCTTTGATACAATCACTCAAGGAGCATGTTCTTTTACCAGTCAAAAACCTGATTTGTTTATTTAATATTTTTGTTTTGACCAGCTCAATTTCCTCTTTTATTTTAGGTGACCTTAAATATTTATAGTTTTGAAAATGTAGCCTATCATGTGCTTCATGAACGTATTCCCTCATACACTCACCGGATGCTATCAGACTGGTGGGACCATAAAACTTCATTAGTGCGATGGCGAACAGTCAGACATTACATTCGACGGTGTAGAGGAAATATTCAGTTGCTTGAAAGATTGGATTTTATTAACAGAACAAGTGAGCTTGCACGGCTTTTCGGAATTCTATTTTATGCGGTCATATCAAGGGGATCCCAGGTGAGTGTATAGTAGGCAAGACATTTGGCTTTTCATTTTTTTCTTCTTCTTTTTTTTCACCCTCAACCTGGTATTATGCAAGTCTAGGTTTATCAACGTGATATTATTTATACGTGACTTTGTATATTTTTTGTTCGATTATGTAAAAGAAAAGAGTTCTCTAAACGCTAAGCTAACACACAAGGATGGAAACCACTTAAGAACAGAGGGTTGCTTTTCATATTTAATTATTTTACTCTGTAACTTTGATCCTTTCATTTTACAAGAACCCTCTTTTTAAAACCACCTATTCGTAATAATCAATTGCCCAGAAAGACCATGACTGAAGGAGTCAATGTAATTCATATCAATGCTGCATTTGATAAAACCTTCTGTTTTAAAAACCAATGACAACGACCGGCCAAACAGCAAGGCGATGAATAAAGAGAACCTGGAAAAAACCACCATTTTTTACAGGTCTGACTGTAAAGCCACGATGAATGTTTCCTTATCGTAATCCCTCCCATTCAAGGTGAGTTTGCCCAAAGGAATGATGAACTTTACATTTCTGATTACCCCCGGCATTATTTGCTAAAGAGTAGACAATTCTGCTGCAAGAAAATAAAACTTTGTTCCACGAAGTTTTAATTTTATTGATTAATTTGTCATAAAGACTTTTGTGTTAGCAGTTAAAGAAAATGTTAGATATTTTTTAGACAAATATTACCCACCCAAGGTAACACAAAGTTGTTGCTTGTACATATTTTTGTTAGAATATATTTCGTTATTTTATTTCGTTTTATCATTACCACCACTACCACAATAATCTTCATCATCGTTATCAACATCATCATCATCGTCATTATCATTGTCATCATCACACCGCATTATCGTCATCAATACCATTATCATCATCATTATCATTATCATCGTCACGACCACCATCATTATTATTATCATTATTATTCACCAGACCATTATCACCATCACCTTAATCGTTATCATCATTATTATCATTGTCATTATCACCGTCATCCTCACAATTATTATCGCCATCATCCTCATCCTTGACGTCATTATCATCATCATCCTCACAGTCAATATAACCATCATTATCATCACCATTATCATCATCACCATTATCATCATCACCACCATCGTCATCACCATTATCATCATCATCACCATCATCATCACCATCACCGTCATCATCAACAGCTACATCATGATCTTTGGATAATTATCACGTTTCTGAATCCTCTAATAGATTAAAAGATATAATGTAAAATAAAATATGGTTAATTTTTATGCTCTTTCATAGTTCCGTGTGGAGTCAATGATGCTTCGCATTGCCAAACCCATGGGGTTGGTTCCAGTATCCCCAGGTATTAAACAAAGAGCTCAGTAAGTACCTTTTGGACCCCATTCTATAGTCATGTTGATATCTTTTTATCGTAAAGTATCTCAATATACGAATGATAATGTAAAGGTTTGAAAATTAGTTAATGTAATGCCATATTTTGAAATATATTTATCTATAATTAATGGGAAAAGCATGCAACTGTTATAAGAATGAGCAACGAAAGTACCCCGACAGCTTTTTTCTTGATACCAGGATCAGAACTGAAGCTCAATGCATTTATTTTGGCTATTTGTTACCAGATTCAAATAGGCTTTGTTTTCGCTAATTGTTTGACGTGCTTTTCATAAAGTAATATTTTGTGCTTTCTTTGTTGCCCCATGTGCTATAACACAAATACACATTTTTAACCTTCTAGTAAATCATTATTGTTTTGCCAGTTTTGATACGCTGGCCTGTCGGGTGAAAGTCATAGGGCGTTGTGAGAAACGACCTTACTTTTTAAAGTATAATTCCAACATTAAAGTAAGGTTGTTGGGAAAAAGTGCTCTGTCAACAGTTTTGACGATTATTTTTCTTCTTTTAGAGTTTTTTGGTACTCTACTTTGTTTTGTGTTATGCAAAAAGCCGTGTTTTCTTTGTAGGTTTGTCGAAGCAAAATGGCCACACTTTCCTTCTAATAATCGACATTTTTTGCCGCCAGATATCGTAGTTTGGTTCTCTTGAAAAGTCCTTATTCTTTCAAGTGATTGTTTACGTACTCTAGCTAACTTTTTTTTGTACACAACTGTTCAATTTTCACAGCTGTACGCTTTGCTGATACTGTATTTATGCTGGAACACGTGTCTTTATATTTATATATTTATAGATTTATACATTTGTACATTTATATATTTATACATTTATATATTTATATATAAATATATATTTATACATTTATATTAACAAATGAATATGAAATGTAATCAACAGTGCTCTACCACATTAAAACGTAGGAGCTATCATATAATCAGATGTACGAGTAAGAAAAACTCTTAACTTTACAGTACTCAAGAGTTTTTCTTACTCGTACATCTGATTATATTTATACATTTATATATTTATCTATTTATATATTTATCATCATATTTATAAATCAGAACGATTGTTGTTGAAAGGTTGGTGGAGTTCGTTAAATTTTTAATTATTTTGAAATCATTTCAATTATTTTGAAAGTCGCAAGAATTTTTAATATTTTTCCAGAGCCTTTTATTCAGTACCCGCAAACGCAACCACCGTTTCAAAAAACATTGTTACAAAATACGAAATTGAAACGTAACGTGTAACTTAATTTATCATTTTTGCGAGAATTTTATCAAAGCCATTGAATTATTTTTTATGGTGGTATGAGTTGTTTTAAGAACATATATGATACTAACCAAGTATAGAAATGCAGTACAGATATGCAAGTTATTCGCACAAGTAAAATAATGTTCAAATTTACAAAAACATATTGCAAAGTTTTGATGGTAAAGGTGATTACGATGAAATATTTTAAGTTCTCGCTTTGTGAGTCAAAGACTAACAAAAATACCAGTTTTTAAGGCTTCTTTTGAAACACAGACAGTCTTTCAAGGAAATTAATCTTCGTTTTCAATAGCAAATGTTGAAATTGTCATTTGACCTCGCAAGGAAGTTTAACTTTGTTTCCAATAGCAAATGTTGAACTTGTTATTTGACCTCTCAAGGAAATTTAAAATTTGTTTCCAATACCAAATGTTGAACTTGTCATTTGACCTCTCAAGGAAATTAAAATTTGTTTCCAGTAGCAAATGTTGAACTTGTCATTTGACCTCTCAAGGAACTTGAACTTTGTTTCCAATAGCAAATGTTGAACTTGTCATTTCAACTCACAAGGAAATTAAACTTGGTTTCCAATAGCAAATGTTGAACTTGTTATTTGACCTCTCAAGGAATTTAAACTTTGTTACAAAAAGGAAATGTTGAATTCGTCATTTCACCTCGCAAAGAAATTTAACTTTTTTTTCCAATAGCAAATGTTGAACTTGTCATCTGACCTCTCAAGGGAATTAAAAATTGTTTCCAATAACAAATGTTGAAGGTGTCATTTGACCTCTCAAGGGAATTGAAAATTGTTTCCAATAGCAAATGTTGAACTTGTCATTTGACCTCTCAAGGGAATTTAACTTAGTGTCCATTAGCAAAAGTTGAACTTGTTAAAAGGAACCTTAAAACATAAAACTATTTGCTTATGTTAACCAGGTAGATACTGGGTAGTTTGCGAATGATTGCATTTTTTAATTCACAATGAGGAATTCAAAAATCATGCATTTTGAGGAAGAACGACCCTTCAGAGGTTGTGTACCTGAAGCTTAGAATGGCTGTGTAGATTATAATACTTCAGTTTGCGGATGAAAGAAAAGAGTTTTAGTTGGAAAAAAAATTTCGGATTGAACTTGAATTTGAAAGCTTCGGTCTTAGAAAAATGAATTAGCTATTTATAGTTTAAATTATTTTTCGAGTGAACCGGTTTCGATAATTAGGTCACTTAATAATTGTATTGAATATTTTTACCTTGTACTATATCTGTTACTCACCGTCGTAGGTGGTTGGAATGAAAATCAAAACTGGTTTTCTAAAGCGTGGGGTTGTTAGTCAGATTTTCTTTCAGTTATTGCAAGTTTTTCCCTAATAATTTGATAGATTAAATACTTGTTTTCGTATTAAGGAATACCCTTACTTTTGTTTACAGAATGGCAGCACCAGAGTGTATACCACTTGTTATGGAGCCAGAGTCCCGTTTTTACGTGGATCCTGTTTTGGTTTTAGATTTTCAGTCACTCTATCCCTCCATTATCATTGCCTACAATTATTGTTTTTCAACCTGTCTTGGAAGAGTTCGTTACTTTCATGAGTAAGTCATGGTTTTATTTTCATTTGCTCAAATTTTGGTGGCTGTGATTTTAGCCTGAAATCCTGTCGTCAGTAAGGCATTGATTTTTAATTAAATTAATTTTCGAGCTCAAGCTAAAATATGGCAAAGCAGCTCGAACTGTTACAACATATTTTCAACTTGTTTTATTTCATCATGGCAAATATTCTTTTATTTTTACAATTTTCATTGTTTCCCTTCTGGTGGTAATAAATATCCACAGATTAGGATTGCAATTTATCAGTTTGCTGGAAGTTCGGTTCTGATGTCTGAGGATTAGGATCCGGGGAAAGAGTAAAACAAATCAATTATAAGAATTATAAAACATAAATATTATCACTAAAAATTTTGCTTTCAAAGTAAAGTTGGCTAAGGTGGGGGTTGTGAAAGCCATTGACACTCAATTCAATCTTTTTCACTGAATATACCCCCCCCCCCTAACTCATTATTTTTTTCTTAATATTTTCCTAATCTTGTAATCTCAAATGCTTCGATCCTTTTGACAATACTCTACGTAGATCTCAATATTAATGGCCAAAACGTTTTTCGTCTACTACTACTATTGGATCAATACGTTTTAGCTTTAAAAAGTGGGAAGACATTTGTATGTAAAATTTATTTATTTCTGATCCACTTCTTTCACCATTGATGTCAATTAAAAACAAACGTAAATCAGAGGTTTTAATATTATGTTCAGCTTGCTCCGAGTTTAAAAGTCGTAGGCAGCACGGTTTCCGATACAGATTGATCATTGCTCATGGTAATGAGTGCAGCTGATGGAAAAGAGACGAAATGCTGCTATTGATGCTTCAATTTTTATATAAATTAATAACTGTTATTTAAAATATGTAAAAGGATACTAATAGGTAATTTTCCCTGTTGTTTTTAATGATGATGTACTGATTGTATTCTTATTTTATTTTGCTTGCACTGAATTATTTAAAAAGGCTGTTATATAGTTCACGGTGTATAAAGCATATCATTGCACTACCATTTCATTTCTGTCGATGTAGACCTGGTGATTTCCCGTTTGGAGCTGTCACACACCAAGTTGATTTGTCTACCTTAAAGGTATTACACACTAGAACTTAAATGTTTTTATCATAACGAAATTTGTCTCTTTAAACACCTCCGCCTTTCCTCAGTATACCTCATATAATCTCCGAAATTACATTAATTTATGGTGTGGTCGCATATTTTACTTTAGCTTATTTTATGCATATTTATGCATATTTGTGCATATTCATGTATATTTATCCGATGCGTATTTTACAACTGACTGAATGCTACTTATGCAAGTATAAAAAACGCAGCAGGACCTTGTTGTTTGACAGTCGTGATGCCAAAGTATACTGACATACTGATATATGGGCCATAAGTTGTTTAATTGTGCGGCTGGATGTAGGTTCACAGTTTGTAATAAGGAAAGAGAAAAAGAATTAATTATGGGGAAAAGTAAAAAGAAAAGGAAAAAGCTACGCACTTTATTATTCGAAGACAGAACTTTTTAAAATTATTACAGCACAAATTTGTGCATAAATTTGTGGAACTCGTACAAGACATAGTTGTTCTCTATTACATAATATTTTCTTTTCTCTTATTTTCGACCTGCATTGAGCAACAAAAACTATAAGAACATTTTCAAGGCTAACTGGGGTTTGTTGTTGTATTTAAATAGTTAACAGTAAGCGGTAGGTAATAACATTGTATATGTTACAGTGAAAATATAAAACTAGGGATCTCGTTAGCTACCTTTAATATTAACAAGATTTCCAGTAATAAAGTTTAAAGATTTAGCTTCCTAAAATTATATCTGATGATCATTAATTTCGAGATCCTGATTAAGTACATTATCACCATTTTAATCAGAATTATTTCTCTGTTACACACTGATTTCACATAATGTTGTTGTTGGTTTTCAAAAATTGGTCAGTGAATTCATGTTCCTAAGTTTTGGTAACAACAAGTTTCCTCAAATCTCAAGCACTCGTCGAAGGATTCTGGCAGAGTGTAGTAACACAGTCTTTTGCAATTCTACAATTCTGGTAGCTATCCAAATCTCCTTCAGTGTTTTTTTTTCAATGCTTTTGGTGATTTTCCCAACGCTCCAATTATAACTGGGATTATTTTCACTTTTTCGTTCCACAGTTTTTTCAGTTCCCTTGCGAAGTCTTGGTATTTCAATATATTTTCTCTTTCTTTTTCATCAATCCTGGTATCGTACGGAACACAAAGTCTATAATCTGGCACTTGTTGTTTTTCTTGTTGTTTTACATGACCGTCAACATCATCATCATCATCATTATTATTATTATTATTATTATTATTATTATTATTATTATTATTATTATTATTATTATTATTATTATTATTATTATTGAGTAGTGGAGTCAGGGGTAGAAACCCCTGAGTCCCCCATCCAACTCCCAGCCCGATAAGGAAAAGCTGGGTGCATGCATCACACACAAGTGTGTGCGATACTGATGTTAATTAAAACAGCACATGGCCTTGCAGGTGGGGCCTGCTTAGGTTTCCCAATTTAGGTGACCCATTCTGATTATTATTATTATTATTATTATTATTATTATTATTATTATTATTTTTATTATTATTATTATTATTATTATTATTATATTATTATATATATGTTATATTATTATTTTCATATGTGGTTGCATCCCGGTTAGGTGTGATAGGAAAAAGGAAAAAACAAAGCAGTTAGAAAGAAGAAGCCATGGTGGCAGAGGAGGCTGGAAAAGAGCATTGACGGGTGGAGGAAAGATCTTG
>RDPX01000021.1:2161801-2182042 GCA_003991215.1 Morbakka virulenta | reverse complement strand
CTACCACTTCATCCGAAAAACAAGTTGAAGCTGTACCAACAATGGACATTATCGAAAATCAGCTGGCACCTGACAGTCTCCAAAATTTCGAACACTTGGGTTAAGAACAACATCGACAACCTCGTATCCAGGTACATCAGACTATGGCTCGAAATACCCATCAATGGTACCCTGTGTGTCATCACCCAATCAAAACGAAAATTTGGTCTTGGGCTGATATTACCATCTACTAGACATACTCAGTGCCAGGTGACATTTCGAAACAAAATTGGCCGTTCACATAACGAGAATATTCGTATAATCCACAAATCCACAGGTGCGGTAAATGTTCAATATGATCAATTCAACAAAACTCGTGAAGCTTTGAAGCAAATTCGCCTGTCGGACGAGCACCACTTAATCAATAACTTAACCACACAAAGTTTAGTGATTAAATCTATATGGAAGTATGCCGACAGTAAATTCATCAATCAGTGGTCCAACGTCATTAGCCACCTCCCAAGGAACATCTTCAGTTTTGTCGTCCGTTACCTAAACAATACGCTTGCAAATGCTACTAATGCAGTCAAGTGGGGAATAGCCAACGATTCCACCTGCAGATTTTGTGATCGCCAGCAAACCCTCGGCCACGTCGTCGGTGGATGTCAATCTGCATTAGACGAGCTTAGATATAACTGGAGACACAACTCAATCCTTCTCCACATTTATAAAACCGTTACATCTCAAGGTTTACAAGCGTATGTTGATATTGACGGCTACCCCAACCCGTCTATAATAACAGGTGATGCCCAAAGACCAGATCTTGTTATAGTGAAAGGTGACAAGTTACTAATATTAGAACTTACAGCTGGATTTGAAACCAATATAGAAAGTAACTTCGACCGTAAAAATCAACGCTACGAACAGTTATTATCCGATTTATCAAGAAGATTTAAAGTTTATTATGTAAACTTGAGCCTCGGAACTCTAGGTGTGTTTGGGAAAAATAGCTTGATTGTTTCAAAATTAAAGTCCCTCGATCTCAATGACGAAACTGTTAAATTTATCATCAAAAGATCGATAAACATTTGTATACGGACATCATACTTTATTTTCTGTATGAGAAACAAAGAATGGACAAACCCAGAATTATTAATCTGGTAACCAGCTGATACATCGTCTCTCAGTGATATGCCCAAATGGAGAGTATCACTATAGAGGATGTACCACAACTAGGCTTCATTGTGATATTTCAAGTCCTCTGGATCCAGTGACAGCTTAGTTGTGTTGCAACCTTTATTGAGTAGATCAATTTCATTGTAAATTTTCTAGATCGTTAATTTACAAATAAAACCATGTGAAGTTTAAAAAAAAAATTATTATTATTATTATTATATATCGTCTCAAAGTAGTGGGCCTCATTTGCTTTCGCACAATCATTGTGAATGTTGGCATTAACCAGCTGCCAAAGAGCTCAGATTTCTGAACCAGTATAATTAAGAACCAAGTATTGATCGTAATACCCTCGCTGCTGCCCTAGTAGAGCTGTTTTCTGGACATGATCCACACGCATTTGTATCCGAACTTCTTTGATAAAGTTCTAAAACTGAGTGGTTATCGTTCCAGGTGCTCTAACGACAATCAGAATTGCAGTGACCCTTCGCACTTCATCAGTTTAATTATTTCTGTTACATCAAATGGCTCATAATGGTATCAAATGGTTCATAATGGTGCACTTTTATCAATAACAGAGCTTTATTTGATGTCTTAATCAATTTTTAGTCTTTGTGGATGTTTGGTAGCATAACTATTTCAATTTTCTAAGAACATACATTTCCTCCGATTATTTCTAATATTTGTTGTTTCACATCTCATGTTTTTCTCCTTTCTTCGTTTTGTCCATATCTTTTTCTTTATTATTACGTGTCCGCTTGTCAACTTTTCTTACTATATTATCTGTGGTTTCATTAATTCTGTTTTCCACCGTGTATGATAATTGCTGGTTTTTTCTCATGTTTGATTTTTCCCTTTAGTTCAGCTATATATAATGAGCGTACCAGAAAATACCAAACAGTACAAGTAGAAACTTCCCAACAACATTCATTGTAATTTGTGTGATAAACCGCAAACTTAGCACCACGTAATCAATGTTACTACATATGAAGACAAATCCATTTTTTTTAAATCTCTTTTTAACTTTCTCATTCAAAAGCTGTCTAGTACTTTTAAGCAGTATGTGGACCTATGAGTTTTTTGCAAACGCATCATTAAAATTTAGCTTACAGAATCGTTAAAGAAAGTTCGAATCATGGTGACTCCTAGGGAGACGCATCTCTTCTCGCTATAGGCATGTAAAATTTCAGTCGCCTGTTAATTACAGTGGAGAAAAAAACTAGGCGCAGAGTTGTGGAGTCGTGGCAAATCAAGTACCACTAGGATGGAAACCTACTAATCTGCCACTTGGCTATTACTACATTTGACATGGTTACCATTTCTAATTTGGTAATGTCTTTGTTGTTTGCAAATTTATTGCAGAAACTCGAAAAAGAAATCCACGTCTCACCAAATGGTGTAGCGTTTGTGAAAAAGAATATTCGAAGAGGAATCCTTCCAAGGTAAAGTTGAGAAATAGGCATTTCGTATTTTTTAATTGAATATTGCCAAAACTTTGTATTTTTAGGCAATACTGTTTATAATAAAGTTGGCTTCTTTTCTTGTATTGTTTCTTCAACATTTCAAGTCCAGTCAGACAATTAAAACAGTTTTACGGTTTCATTTAAGAGATGTAAGTATCAAACTTTAACTTGTTAAAATACTCGTGTTATATGCAAAAAGACTAGAGGCAAAACATATTACACATTAAATGCGATGGACGCTACTGATCGACATCTAATTTTGGTCAGCTGATCAAACAAATTGCTAGTTTTTCTTATCAGTGATTTTTGTATTTTCAAATTCCCTCAATGATCCCTATGAGATACTTGCAACAAGAACTTCAAGGAGAAACGAAAGTGAGACCATTTATTTTAATTATTATTTTATTTATTATTTTATTGATTATTGTATTTATTATTTTGTTTATTATTTTATTGATTATTTTATTGATTATTTTATTGACTATTTTAATTATAATTTTTTATTATTTTAATTATTATTTTATTGATTATTTTAATTATTATTTTTATTTTATCTTTTTAATGTATTATTTTTTTATTCATTTTGTTGTTTTATTTGTTATTTTATATATTTTTATTTGTTATTTCTTTGTTACAGCATAATTCCTTATTTTCTCAGGCAGCACTTAACCTCTCACCAATCAATACCAGCTGAAAGTATTTTTGTTATTCCACTTTTTTGGTTCTGTCTTTTGTTGTTAGGATGCTGGAAGGTATTTTGAAAACACGGGTTATGGTCAAAACAGCTATGAAGAAATATAAAGATGACAAGGTGTGCCCCTCCCTGTGTTCTGTGATTTCTTTATAAAGTTGATCAGTGGATATGATTAAATTACTGACTTTATTTGCAGTTAGTTTGTCGAGATATTTGCCAGTTATTGTTTTGGGTATTTGAAATTAGTAATTTAGTTAGATAGTGAGTTGATAACCTAATAATTAGATAATTTGTAAGAATGTTAGGTAGCAAGTCGATTGTTTGATTAATTGATTAGCTGATTTGCCGATTCTTCGATAATTTTGTTAGTTAATATGTCTCATAGTCAGTTGCAAAGTTAATTAGTTTCATTGTTAATCAATTAGTTAGTAACTTGGGTTGTTGATTAATGAGTTACGTATTTACTTACTAATTAACGTACATTCTCACTTGATTACTTTCCTCTACAAAGACCCCTTATCATAAACCTGACCTTGTAACTTGGAAGAGAACCAAAAAATCATATTAGTATATATCACTATGACATGACGCTATGGCAACTTACATCTTGAAAGCCAGCGTCACCAAACGTCAGCCAGCAAGGAAATTCGAATATTTAATCAAGTTCTGGCTTTTCCTTTTGTAAAATTCCAAATTCTCCTCTTCCGCACGGGGAATCGAACTCTTGATTACTGTGCAAGTGCACTAACCATTAAGCCACGGCTTCGATCCTATTATTTGGGATTGAACTGAAACATCTTGTGTTGTAGTGAAGTGTCGCACCACTGTTGATGTGAACATTGCCCAGAAACTAATAGTTACATATTCGTAATGATACCAGTTATTATAGGAGGTCTTGACTACGTCCCAAAACGTCTGCAATCGCCTCTCTAAAGTCGATCAAGAACACCAAGATAAGACGAGGTAACATTTTTCCAGATATGGCAACAGTGCTTCACCCAACGGCGCATGGTGGATTTATAAAGATACAAAATGGCCTTGGTACTGTCTAGAACAATACAAAAACAACCATTTTTAAAGCAGACTTGCCAATAGATTTAATATAACAACCCCTAGACAGACCTGAAGAAAATAAGTAACTAAGCCTCGCTGATTGTGATTCCTCTACAGAAGAAGTAAGCTCATCAGGATTAACATTGGAATGATATTCCATGGATTTTGGAGGAAGATAAAGGCTCATATTTTCATTGAACGACATTAGTTGCGTTTTGGCCGCAATTAAAAAAATAAGCCACTTACTTCCCCTTTCTCTGACACCCTAAATGTCAGATTATAAAGCTTGCGCAAGTGGAACTTTTTCCTGCTGAGCTGCCTTGTAGTCAATGCCAGAGGGCAGGGTATTATCATCACCATAGATGTTGAATAGAAGCTTAAGAAGCACCAGCAACTATGGGGTATTCACGAGATATTATTCTCTCCAGTATACCAAGCATTTGACGATCTGAGGGCAAGTACTAAAGGATTCGTAAAACTCTTCACAAATATCATAACCAGAAAGCTCATAAAGCAAGCCAGTGTGCCACCTTTAATCAAATATCCTAGAAATATACAGAGATAGAGGACATTGTTAGCCAGACTTCTTAATAAATCTGTGGATATATTTTATAATTAAAAGTTAGAAGGTCAGCAGTGGAGCGAGATCCTCTAGCTCTAAACTGAATATCAGCAAAAAGACAGGTTACGTATTAATTTCACCAGTGCAGTGGTGATAAACCGTTCGAAGACCTTATTAATGACAGAAAGAAAACTTAATAGTGGCTATTTGGTAGAATCAGATGAATCTTCTGCTTCCCTGAAGACAAAAGAAACAAACTTTTCAGGGAGGCGGAAAATGTGACTTGGATAGGAAAAGATCGAAAAAAATAGCAGTAAGGAAAGTAGCTCAGATGCATACTCTTTCTAGACAACTACAGGAATAAAATCTAAACGGAGAGCTTTGACGAAGCCCATGAATAACCTTCGTAATAAACCTTGGATTTATGATGAAAGAATCCAAAATATGATCAGGTTATGAAGACGAAGAAACACTATTGTTATGTAGAGAGGAATTGTTGGAAAACAACCTAGCCAAAAGATCAGCCTTTTCCCTAAAGAACATAGAAAACGAACACCATCAAATAGTGGCGTAATAACAGACTTGCCAGAATTCAAAATATAATTCTTAATATTTCAAAAATCTCGGCTCTTAAGTCATTAGGAAGAAGTAGTTTCACCATCTCGCTCAGCCTAGCGAGCTTTATCCGCAAAAATCTCCCTTTTTAAGTGTCGATAGACCGTCTGGAAAGAAACCCTAGACTCATCAATTCCATCACGTTTAAACTGAACATGGAAATATTGCAATGAGCACTGGCAGAAGAAAAAAAACATTGATTCATGGAGGAGAATGAGGCTTGACTTTATAACTACGACTAGGTACAAATGTTTCAATACCAACTTGTACCCACTCTGTGAATATTAGTTGCAGCATCACAAGTTGACTGTGGTGAGCCATTCATTTTTTCGTATTGCCCTAGCCTGATCACATAGCCTTTGTTCTGTTAATGTTGGTAATTCTCTCCCCTTCCAGATGTTATGCATCCTTCTTCTGTAGCCTCGTATAGGTCTTCCATTTTCATCTGTTGGTTTACTCAGGAAATAGCACTCCATCACAGCAACATTCAATTCCTTGTTCCACTTCATTTTGGCAGACGCTGGATAACGACCGGGCCCACCCTGCCATACAGTAGGGCACCTGCCGTGCGAGAGACCTTCCCTTGATGCTCCAGTCTCATTCACGCCNCCATTCATTTTTTCGTATTGCCCTAGCCTGATCACATAGCCTTTGTTCTGTTAATGTTGGTAATTCTCTCCCCTTCCAGATGTTATGCATCCTTCTTCTGTAGCCTCGTATAGGTCTTCCATTTTCATCTGTTGGTTTACTCAGGAAATAGCACTCCATCACAGCAACATTCAATTCCTTGTTCCACTTCATTTTGGCAGACGCTGGATAACGACCGGGCCCACCCTGCCATACAGTAGGGCACCTGCCGTGCGAGAGACCTTCACTTGATGCTCCAGTCTCATTCACGCCGTTGTCTTCATAATTTTGATAAGACATTTCACTCATAAGAGGATTGTGGATTTTAGGTTACACAACCACCGGTATTTTTATTGAGACACCATCTCTAGGAGGGCTGCCAACCAAGGCTGAAGAGTCCCCCCTACCCATGAGACAGACTAGCGACGCCAACCCGGTATTTCATGGCCTCGGGGAGAGCTAACAGGTACTACACCTTGCGCAAGGATGACCTGGAGGTAATTGTGGCAAAGGGTAACCTCATTCTCCCACGTCGAAACTCCACAACTGGATGCAGTTTATCGTCATACCCAGGACGTATTATTATTGTTATTATATTATTATATGACTTTGTAGACTTATATATTTAGTATCCATTAAAAGCCAAGACTCTTGGTGATTATGGAATTACGCAGCTCATTTTTTGTATTAATTTGTTGATATTTTAGACTCTTCATCGTATGCTTGATGCCAGGCAGTTAGGATTAAAGCTAATTGCTAATGTTACTTTTGGCTACACAGCTGCAAATTTTTCAGGAAGAATGCCTTGCACTGAGGTATAATATGCCACGTTTATTTTACATCACTTTAATTTGTAAAATTCCAATCTATCTGGATATTGACATTTATTAAGATTTTTCCACTGGAGTTGTTTCGTTGCTGTATTTTGTCCACGCCTTGGCACTTGATTAGTATATCTTATCTTTCCACTTGGAGCACTACTATTGGCCATCGAACTTTGACCATCGAATTTATTTCACAATGCAACTCCCGTGAAGATCATAATATATTATTATATTGCATTATATTATATTATATTATATTATATTATATTATATTATATTATATTATATTATATTATATTATATTATATTATATTATATTATATTATATTATATTATATTATATTATATTATATTATATTATCTTTGACCATCGAATTTATTTCACAATGCAACTCCCGTGAAGATCATAATATATTATTATATTGCATTATATTATATTATATTATATTATATTATATTATATTATATTATATTATATTATATTATATTATATTATATTATATTATATTATATTATATTATATTATATTATATTATATTATATTATATTATATTATATTATATTATATTATATTATATTATATTATTTATTTTTTTAACTTAATACTCCAATTTTACTGGCATCATTACTCTTTTCTTTCTTTCTCTTTTGCCCACCCTAAAATCTTTGTATTTTTGCTGTACAACTTTGTGCCTTTCCTCTTAAATATTTTTATTATTATCATTGTTTGATATTTTCCGGGTAGTTTGTAAAGAATGTTGGGATAGCTTCATGGCCTCAGGCCTAAAAACATTCAAATCATATGATAAAAGAAATGACTCAGAAGGCAAAGAGCTTCACAATCTGGCTGTCGAAGGAGAACAAGACTGAAAACCCTTCGGTCTATAACCACGAGCCTAGTATTTTATTTCTTTTATTTCATTTTATTATTGAGCAAAGAAGTGTCTGTAAAAGTAACAGAACATCACTGAGCAAAGATGTGTCTGTAAAAAAACCTCTGAACTTCCCTTAATACATGGATGGGTACCGATTAGGTGTACATTGAACTCAGTTTCAGAATTTACCAACTTCTTGTTCTATTACACAATGGAGCACGTGTACAGGGCATGCATTAAAGACTAGTCTATTTTTATGTCAATTGTCTATAACGACAAGAAAAATCGTCGAAGAACAAGAACAAGGAAAATACAAAGATGTAAAGCGCGGCAATACTTGCTCGCGCTTAAAAACTACAGAAATAGAAATATTTATTACAACGAGGAGCAGCAACTGGATAACCATGAGGTGTTGAGGGAAACTAGTGACACGGGATGCAATAAACTGAGCTGGTACCAGCTGGAAAAGCTCATTAGAATATTGTCCAAGAGAATACCTAGGGAGAAGCCTAAGACTAATTCTATGAATGGGGAAAAAAAAGTATATTAAATATGAATTATCTCTTTATAACACGCCTCTATTGACAGCAAAAGGACACTGCTGTGATTTTAAATCTAAACTACGTCCGTATTTCAATTAAATGTTGTCGTTAGCTAAAGCAACACGAAAGGCACTATTGTCAGCTGTCAATTTTAATTCGCAAGAATGCTCGTATTTTTTCAATTTCCCTTAATAACACTAGAATTACTGATAATATAATAGGCAGTTGATCACAATTATACAGCACAAAGTACCAGAAGACCAGCTTAAGAGGAGGTCTTAAATATAGAATTTGTAGTACAAAACTTGAAGAGCGCAATTAAAATCACCATTTTTGTGAAAAGCAATTTCTGTTCCACTCGATTAGGAGGGAACAAATGACGGATGAGAAAACATTGGTCAAATCGTATTTCCTCGGTGAGAAGAACAAAGAGAGGATCGAAGGCAACCTGCCCTTTTTATGATTGGATATGGAAAACAAAGCGAACTGCAATTGAATGAGGAAAGCAGAGATTTTTTTAAAAAAGCACTCAGCTCTACAAGGTGCTTTTTGCACTTAAATCCGAGCTCGGTTTAGATATCCTTGCTAAACCTTGCTCGATTCTGAAAAAGATTTTGAATTTACAGACTTGGCTTACTAAGGGGATTTTCAAAATGAATTATTAGGAATTCTGTAGTAAAATAAATGTTCGAATTGACAGGCCATTAAATTAACGAAAATTTACAGTACTCCCTTTCATTACTTTTTTTTTCATCCATACACGTTTGTTAACAGTCTGAGTTATTCAAGCTTTTATATAACTATAAGATTATGAACGTCTTAAGATTTCGCAACTACAGAACAAATTTTTGTGTTTTAACATAACATTTCACAATTTTGTCTCGTCTAAGAAATCATCTAAAGTTATTCCACATACCATTTTTTTTAGTTTTATCACCTTCCAAAGATTGAATGAACGATCTAAAGATAGGCTTAGCAAATTCTATTTCTCACAACCACCCTCCCTCCTTCTCCTGGCCTATTAATTATAAGTTGTTTACTTTGTTATTATCAAGTTACCTTTTAGATCCCTGTTCAAAACTTTTCAACTCAATCTTTACTTTTTACAAGAATGTAACTGGATTATATGATCAATTTTTAGATCGGCGATACTGTTGTTCGGAAGGCACGTGAAACATTAGAAAATGCAATTGAGATGGTGAATTCCAATGAAAAATGGCATGCTAAAGTGGTTTACGGTGATACTGACAGGTGGAATTTTGCTTTTAATTCGATAGTTATGTAAACTTTACCTGGACATATAAACTGTAGATATTTGTCAGATTGCATACAGTTATTCATTCTCTCACTTTCCCTTTAGCAGATGATATCATTAAAAATTATTGAAATATACCCTTGAAGTGAACTTTTCTCAGCCACTTAAATAAACGAACTTGAATTAACAAATCTGCAACTTTACAGATCAGAAAGTCTACACACCATAGATTACAGCAAGCTAAATATCAGACCGTCGTTTATTAGTTCCTGACGATCGAACGAATTTTGTAAGGAGCAGATTTTGTTTAGAAATGCTAACAAGCGATTTAGCTTTGGTGAAGGAAAAACTAAAACGGACATCATGTTTTTATCAAAACAATAAAAGAAAGATACAGGAAAAGAGTTGCAACATTAGGAAGTTAAAGCAGAAAGCAACAAGGGTGAGGACCAACGCCACATGGTGAAAGTAGAATTTTCTTTTGTTTTGCTCATTTTTACACCCTAAGCAAGACTTTATAGGCACTTTAGCGCAGAGGGTCACCTTTCTTACTTGTTTTTTTTCATTGTAATTTTTAATCTCTTTCATTAATTGATTAACCTTCCTCAACTCTGTTCATATATTCAAACTCAGTAGTATGCCACTTGTAAATGAGAAACAAATCGGGTGCAGTACGTCCAAGGACGTGGCCGGGGTTCGAACTGCGAACCTCTCGGATAGTAATCTCTTCATTTAGCCTCTCGACCACACTTCACTGGTTCATGTATCACGAGAAAGGGCGTGGCTAAGGTCAAAGGAAAGGTAGGCAATAGAAACAGTCTAGGATTTAATCAAGGTGCAGACGTTATCTTCTTTGATTTCAAATTTGTTTTGAAAAATATCTCAGTAAACAAAGCCAAGCACGGTTGACCGTAGGTATCCATGAGTGGTTGACCACATATTTGAGGGTGGATGTGGGAAAAAGTGAATGTAAGTGGTCAGCTTGTGGCCATAACAAAATGGTGTTAAGGTACTTCTCATGATGTACGAATTTTGGGTATTTCCTCCGGTTAGAACTAGCATGCTATCCTCTTTAGGCACATGTTGTCTTGTGAAACAAATATGATTTTGGGTAAAAAGCTGTGTCTTGAACGGTGATGTTTATCTAGATTTAATTTATAATCTGTTAACACTGGACAAGAATGATATTCGGCCATCAACGTGACAGGTTCTTAAACTTCAAACACTATCTTTTTAAGTATAACAAGTTAAGATAAACAATAATAACACTAGGTAATACAATTTTTGTTCCTAGCTTTAAAGTGTTCTTTTCTAATTCGGCATACAAAGAATAGACTGAGCACATCAATTAAAACCAGGACTTTAAAGATAACTATATACAGCAAAAACATCAGTAGAAAAAATTATTAAATACTATGGTACAGTTGAATTCTTGAAAATAATTGAAAATGCAATCTTTTAAAAAAAATTCTCCCTACTCTTCGGGAACGCAGGAAATTCATATTTCTTTTAATAAAGTACGAACATCATTACAGTAGCAAAGGCCATCTCTGACTGTATAGAATGTAGGCAGTAACGCCTTCATCTAGCAGGTCCCATTGCTTTAGTCTGAATATTAGAAGCTCTCCATTTTAATTCCATAGACCAAGGTCATTTTGATTCGGATAGTATGGGTGCTTTCCTCCATGATCTTCTCCCGTAAAAGATATATCGGAGGTTTCCCTATTGCTAGAAACAGGTGATGGGTCACTGGTATCACCACCTGATGGTGGTTCAACCACTGGCAGATCAGTTGAATGTGCTACTGGCGCAATAGAGCTTGCAATGTCAGGATATTCAATATTGCCGGACGTCTTGCCGGAGCAGCGCATTGCAGGATTAACCATGCAAAAATAGCAGTCGTCATGGTGGTTTGTTGGCTCTTTCCATATTAGAGGTATGCCGAATTTCATGGACCTTTTCTCTCCTCTGTACCAACCTAAAATAGAAATGAAAACAGCATAAGAGGGGTGATTCTTTTTAGAAGTCCATATACCAGTCATATTTATCCTGATAGTTAAGTTGAAACACCCCTTGGTGTTGGGGAGCAAGAGGAGCCTAGCAATGCTTTTTAACCATGAATACACATTGGTAAATTCTACGGCTCTAGCTTGATCAATCGAGCAAAAGTTGCTGCTGAGTGCAGTTTTTCTTGTGAAGACAGGTAGCATGAACAATAGACCAATGTACTAGCTATGTGGGTACTAAGCCCTTTGACGTATAAAAAAGAACTTTTTTCTTGGAAAAAGCATCCGATGCAGCTTTTCTGGATATTAAGATATAACTAAGACTAACCTCCAAGTGTCTTGCAGTGCTCACAACAGAGGTGTGGAGCCCAAGTTTTGTCCTGATCTCTAACAGCAATTCCGAAAAAAGCTTTGTAATCTATGCATACACGGTTTGAAAATTTCAAAGGTTATTTCCCCTGATGCTTATGAAAACTCTACATGTACAGCTAAAAGAATCGGCAGAATAGTTACAACCACGTGATATAATGGTTTTCAGCAATGTGACAGAGAGCTGACCAGTACCTAGTTTAACTGCGTTGCCTCCACAGCATGTAGAAACATTTTAATTTATTTACTATGCGCTGCCTCCAAGTCACCGCCTATTCTCTGTTTTAGCACGTTTTTGTTTAACAAAGGTTCAGCATCATTATATTATAGCTTCCCATTGGGTGGGATGTTTATTTATACAGTATAGGTCAACAAATAGTGTCATGAATCAGTTTATAACAGTGATTATATAAATATTTAATCCCTTCCTCTGTTTTAGAACGCCAATTTTTGTTACAAAGAATGACTTTACCGTTGGTGTTGGGAAGATAAACAGGATGAATTATTAATTATAAACACTTTGGTTTCAAACAAAACGAGGATAGGTGGTGCTTTGGAGTAATTACGTAATTCGTTCACCATTTATCCAAAAGCTATCTTTAAGAAGAAAAATTGTGTTTTCTGTCACTTTTGCATCTCAACCAAGTGAGAAAAATTGGTTTGGTGCTTGGAACAAGACTTCACTGTGTTTTTTTGTTACTGACTTTAATTAAAATTTATTTAAGGAAAAAATGGATTTATTAATAGAAACCTAAATAAAGACAGATTCTAAATACTGGCGAGGTAAACTAAGAAAATGACTAAACTCGAATCCCATATACTGTGTGACATGAAATTGCATGTTTTGCTGCCCAAACAAATAGCGATTAATGTTGTATTCCTTCTTTAAATGTATCTTAAAATTCGTAGAGATAATGCAGTAATCCTCGAATGTTCCCGTCTCGAAAAATTAGATTTATAAGTCAGAGCAAAGCCTAGAAAGTACTCACCAGACTATTTTTTGATTATGAAATGTTATCAAGTATATTCAAGATTCGATGTGAGGGTATTTAGATATCAATTTTTTTTCAAGAATATTTTACAATGTACGACAACATTCCAGAGCTACCCACGAGTTTTCCTCAGTCACCATTAACGTCACAAAATTATGCTGTTTATTTCTTATTCTTCTTATTCTTCTTGTCTTGCCAGACTCTTGTACTCCAAAAACATGCACAATTCAAAGCCTCTTCTCTGGGTTGGTTCAGCTGGTTGGCAGCCTGGTGCAGTGGGGCAGTTAAGAAGGTGTGAAATTGTTTACACCGATACACAGCTGCAGGTGTTTGTTGTAGTGAAATCCCCACTTCTTGCGGGATGCCATGCATTTTCCATTTTCGGTTCGGAGGCGATTCAGGGTCATGTAACTATCGTTTGCACACGAAAAAACGCCAGATATTTACTTGACAGCTTTTACCCATAACAATTACATGGTTAGCCATAGGCTTTAATCAGAGGGGTTTTCTTCAGGGTAGAGTACCCGTTTCAATCGACAAGCTATTGAGATGAAGATATTTGAAGGTATCTTTCTATTCTTGATTTAGACAAAACAGGTTTCGACAATTTACAGCAAGAATTATGATTATATCTAGTGATATATTTTTTATCTCTCGTTTCGCAACTGTAATTTAGAACCCTGTGGTCCTTTTCTATACTTTTTTCGCACACATTTTGACCCCTTATCAATGGAATTGGTCATTTAATGATAAAGCACACCTTGCCTTTTTCAAAGAACTATTAACTTTTATTAGGAAAAAGCACTTCAATCATGGACATGTTGATAGTACTTTGCATTTCCTCCAAGGTTGCTAAACTTAAATTATTTCCGCAAGTTAGCTGGTGATCCATCGTTTGACTGTATTTAATTGCTGTGGCAATTAACTACAGTAGAAGGGGCAGTGATCATAGCAATTAATTAGTTGATTAATTAGGTATTATAGTTAGACTTTCATATACATCCTTATTTGTAGCTGACTGGTCAGGTAACTAATGGCTTTATAATTTAAACATTGTACCTAGACATTTGAAATAGTGAATAACAAACAATCCTGATCTATCTGTAATTAATTCATAATCTATCTTTATGTCAACTATCACTTTGTGTCCAAAGCTTATATATAAGAATTAAAAATCATTAACATTACTACAGGATTTTTGGATCTGACTTACTTTTATAGATGAATTTTGTTTTGACTAACCCGTTCTTTTACAATTACACTGCAGGTGCCCTTTTCCATCATAAACACTTTCCTCTCAAACTATTTCAGTAATGCTAACCTCCTCTAACTGAGCTTTTCGTACCCGTTATGTTTACTACACCGTAATATTACGGTTATTAATATTAATAATATCACGTGATTGTAGCCATTCTTGATTTTTGATGGGGCGAAGAGGGTCGCTTGCTATTTGTTTTCCGTAATGATATATGCTTTAACACGTTAACAGTTTTACATACATGTGATTCCTTTTTTAACTCTAATTGGAGATTAATAGAATATCGATTTTGCAGTTATCTCCAATGTCATGTTGCTGGTAAGATATTAAACATTACTTAGCTATGTCAGTAAAAGAACCAAGCACAAAGATGTATATTTTACAAGAGCATGGTTTTCACCATGTAACTCTCCTCTGTTGGTAAAGTTGGTATCAGACTTTGTCAGTGACGATTCAGACAGATCTGGTGGTAGTATAACTATCTAACGCTTCCAAGCGCCAGATCATTATTCAACCACCAGGTATTAACCCGACTGTACACCATTTTCAATAACTGAGTTTACAGCAGTCTACATGCAGCTTAATCACCATTTTTAGGGAATAATGGATAACTTTAGGAACTTTGAGTAATACTCCCTAAATGCAGACCATCATTGGTTAAAGCAACTAACGCCCATGCATAAGAGAGAACATAAGGGGCTGTAGTGCTGGATAAAGCAAACGACATACACCTTAATGTAGTATAAGTTATCAATAACCAATTTTGATGATGTAGTTAGAGAGAATGTGGAATTGAATCTGATAGGTTTGTTTGGACGGTAACAGAAGCCTGGCGCCGAATGTTTCTAGATAACTTTCAGGAAGAATACAAGCTATGTATCCCCGGAGACCGATTTAATTCTGCCTGAAACCGACAACATTGGTAAAAACGTGCTTTGTTTAGGGAGGAATTGGTCATGACAAAGTGGCTTTCAACTTCAAATGAATAGGTATGATAAACAAGGAAACATGATGTTTAATGTAAACTAAAACTAGGCAGTTTTTGACAGGACCATTATCAACTGCCACTCATGTCATCGTTGGACACCACTGTCTCTTTATACAGCACGAAGTAATACAGAATCGTACCAAAGAAGAACTTTGACTTGACCAAAATGATTTCAGAAAACCTTGAAATATGACGTCAGTTCATTAAACGTGTACCTTTTCAAGTCTCCACGTAACGAAATGGTTTCCATGGAATAAATTGGTCTCAGAACATGGTTCCTTGCTCTGGTGACGTACCATGAAACTAATAAAGAGATGTTGGGACCAATTTTTAACAATGTCCTTGTAGTTTAAAGCCTTCATTCCCCGAAAATAACGATATATTACTGGTACTTTGTCCATATTTTTCAATAAGTGCCTGTTGTTACTAATTTTCTACGTACACACAATGAAGGCAATGCGAAAGGAGTTCAGAGAATTGAAGGTGTTAATAATTGTAAATAAGTTGAACCAGAAGTTCAAATATTTGTTGACTTTGTCGGCCTCTGTTATAATTTTTTAAAAATTTGAACGTGTTGTATTTAAAACAAAAGTTTGAAAGTTGGTAACACGAGTCGCAGAATCCTTGTATTGTAAGAAGGTATTCAAGAGAGATCTTTACATTTTTTTGTACTTTACGGATAGTGGTCAAGGATAATTTTGACAGTTCTTTACAGAAGCAACTAAACACATATAAATATCGTGTTATGTCTTGCTCTCATCTGCTTTCTTTTGCTCAAACTTACTCTTTCAAGACAAGTGTCGTGAGCAAATCGTGCCGGGCCCCTAAATTTTTTCCGGGGTTTTTGTTAATTATAACCACTGGTATTTACGTTACTGCTTCATCAATTTCCCCTCCATATTGAACTGTTAATGAAAGCGACCTTTTTTGCTTCCAGCATGTTCGTATTACTAAAAGGAGCATCGAAAGAACGTGCATTTGCTGTAGCTAAGGAGATTGTTGAAGCTGTTACCAAAGTTAACCCAAAACCTATAAAGCTGAAGTTTGAAAAGGTATTCTTTTTGTAATTTTTAGTGGATTCTTTTTTCAGGTTCAATATAATTTTTAGTTTTTTCCCCTCCTTGTCGATAATGGTACATTCATTGGCTTAATTGCATATGATTAAATAGGGTTTGGACACAGAGGCATAATCATGAAAACTAGATCCTTAGATGCTATCATTTCTCTATTCCATTCTTATTTTTACTTGGTGCTTATGAAACTAGTGTATGTTCTGTCCATAACTATGGAAAGTAGTGTATGTTCTATGCATAATTATAAAGAGCAGTATATGTTCTATGCATAATTACAAAAAGTAGTATACGTTTTATGCATAATTATGAAAAGTAGTGTATGTTCTATCCATAATTATGAAAACTAGTATATGTTCTGTGCATCATTATGGAAAGTAGTGTATTTTCTATGTATAATTATAAAGAGCAGTATATGTTCTATGCATAATTGGAAAACTAGTATACGTTTTCTGCATAATTATGAAAACTGGACCCCCGGATGCTTTTAGATGCATTTTTCTATTCCATTTTTACTTTTGCTTGGTGTTTCATATGTTCTATACATGCAATTTTCCTTGTTTATCTCTTAAATTATCCTTCCACCTACCCGCATATTTTCTTGTGAACATTTGCCGTCCTTTAAGGTACTTCTTGTTATCCCTTTGCTTTGAATTCTACTGGGCTGCTCTTTATCTTCCGGTTCATTGCTTGATTGACTTTTGGTCCTCTACGCCCAGTGTATTTTGCCATCCGTTATTTTCCTGTTCACTTATTAAAGACAACAGTGTTTAAACCGTCATTTTCATTACCTCTTTTAAGATAGAAGATACTTCGCAGGGCATTTCATATTACAAACATTGGGGGAAGGAAAGAAGCGGATAAAATGAGTAGAGGCAAGCCATTTTTGAAACCAGTGTGAATTTTCCTGAAACGATAATAGTAAATGTTCTGGAATATACTGGACTTTGCCAAACAGCCTGTACTTGGGGAATGAAAATGTACTTGAAAGTGCATTAGGGTGCACTGGGATGTTTCTCCAATTTATGGTAGGCACTCCATGTAAACTTTGCTGCCGTGTAGGAAATCGTGGAAACAGTTATTGTTTTCCTGATTGTCATACGTTCGGGTGGTGATAGCTTAATGTTTGTAGTTCATCCAGTTTTACAATTACTTTTTTTTCAAAATATTTTTTTAAAGGAAAAGCTATTCAAAAATAATATGTATGTTCTATTTATATTGAAATTTCTATTTTTACAATCTTGTACAACAAAACAAACATGTTGATAGTAATCCAAACCAATTTAACTTTCAAGACCATAAAGCATGGCATGATATACCTATTACTGTCATTCCTTAAAAGCACTGTTAGTTTGGCATTGAATTGCATGGTGATCCTGGGTACCCCCCTTTTCTTTTATAGACCAATATGACATTTGTTCACCTGAGCTACATTTTTCCGTATATCAGGCAAAATTATTTTAAGAATAGTAAACGTTTTGGTTACAACGCCTCTTTAATTACCTAGCTAGAGTGGTAGGTTAGACAGGAATCTGTACAAGTTCATTTTGGTCGCCTTTGACTGCTGTTGGCGCTCAAAAGTACCCCAGAACTTTTATTTCTCCAAGAAAGACTTTGGTCGATCTTAGCTTCTCTCCTTGAAGCGCCCGATTTTGAAAATGTCTTCTTTCTGAATGCCCCTCGTCTTATGAACCCGTTTTTTTTAAATCTTAAGTAAATCCATTCCTTTGGTCTTGGGTGCTTCTTTCATCGTAGTTCCTGAAACAAAACGGATTCACATCTTATTTGGGACTTCCCACAAATAAAGGTTTTAAGTGCCAGATGCAATTTTTTTCCATAGCATAAATGTCTCATAATCAGAGTAATGTTTCTTATTGAATACAAACAACCCAAGAATAAATCTTTAGTTGGCAACTCTACAATGCCTTGCTAATTGAACATTGTCAAGCCAATAGCTTCTCTGCCTTTAAACAACTTATAATATAATATTTTAAGGGTTAAATATAACAAAACAATTTTCATTTTCCTGGAACAATCTTCACAATTTTTATCTTATTCCCTATCGTGTTTAAGGACACATGTTAATTGTAATTTATTTAATTTATTTACACATTAAAATGTACACGGTATATAGAGATTTTGAATACTGCTAATAGTAATGATGATAATAATAATAAGAAGAAGAATAAGCGCCCTGCGTATGACGTTACAATGCATCCAGTTGTGGAGTTTCGACGTGGGTGAATGAGGTTGCCCTTTGCCACAACTATCACCAGGTCACCGTCAGGCAAAGTGTAGTATCTTTTACCCTTGGGTAGATGGAGCTCATTAGCTATGGCTGGCAGACCACCTAGGAAAAGGAAAAGTCTAATTTCCAACCCTGAGATGGTATCTCATAGAAAAAACTAATCTTAGCATTATGAGAAGGTCAACACGAAGCAAAACATGCCACATCGCTCATCGCATGGACAAAAAAGAAGCGCGATCCTCAGTGCCCGGCAGGCTGGGGTAAGAAAGTTTGCTACTAGGCCGGACCCTCGTCTCAATGAACAGGAGGCACTCCACGATCAGGTAGTAGCAAACAGTGGCCCTGCTGTAAATCCATCATCGTGTTTTAAGAAAAGAATTAATTCGACAAACGTGGTAAAGGTAAAATAAATTTGATGTAAAGGAAGTTGTCACACTTCAGTACTGTTTCCAGCCGACTCTTCCAATACTAAACATTCATATGAAATATGGAGCAGAAAAACCCAGCAGTATGCGTAAACATTGATAGCAACAAGCTAGTTAATATACGCAGAAACATCCTTTGTACTAAGTATTTCACCAGGATTGAGATGGGTCAAATGAAGACAAAGATAGGTAAAAATCATTCCCAAACCAGCATTGCAAATTCTAGGCCAATAAACCATGCTTGCACTGAATCTCACGAAATCGAGGCTGATCATGAGATGAAGATTATTCCACATCTTGAAACTGTAAGTGAAAGAGAGGAAGTAGCAGTAAATGAAAGTAAAAGAACCACCCTGAAAAATACGTTGATATGTGAGTGGCTTAATGTTAGAGAAATTCCTATGGTCGAAAGAAACTCATTACTAAAGATATGAAATTCTAGAAAATATCAGAAGGTTAATGTTGAAACAGATGGTGCTGTTAAAGAGATTATTGACGAAAATGAATTAGATCTGACAATACCAGCAGATGATAAAATCTCACTTAAAATCTTTGAGAAACTGAGTAAATACAATGATCTTGAGATTGAAATAAGAAAGATGTGGCACTTGAAATCCACCACATTATCTGTTAATTTTGAAAGACTTGGCATGATATCTAACAATGCTGAACAGTATGTAAACCAAATCCTTGATTATCTTTCTCTAAAATTAAAATTATTTAAAATTATTCTGAGGGGCACATCATATATTTTATGAAAAACGTTCTCCATTTAAATTATCACACGTATCGTTCAATTATTCCTGTTAGCCTTCTATGGAGTCAGTAAAGAATTATTTTTTTACACATACAGATTTTTTTATATTATTATTTTACAATTATACTACTTATCAATGTTAATTACTTTTTATTCCTCATAAATAACTTCTATCCTGTTGTTGCTTGACTTCCCTGGTCAGTGATTTGGCACAGCTCCTGCATAAACAGAAAAATCAAAGCATATTATAATAATAATAATAATAATAATAATAATAATAATAATAATAGCAATTGCTCAAGCGGTTGTTGTTGTATGACAACAACTCATGACTACAGCACTCCCCACTGTCAGCTATCAGGCTAGGAGTGGGGAGTGCTGTAGTCTTGAGTTGTTCACATTCATCGACAATCGTTTGCGAAACGTGCCTTTCTTCTCTAGTTGTGTGCCGACACTTGCACGGTTG
>RDPX01000021.1:2117666-2156574 GCA_003991215.1 Morbakka virulenta | reverse complement strand
TGTTATGTTATGTTATGTTATGTTATGTTATGTTATGTTATGTTATGTTATGTTATGTTTGTTATCTTATTATCTAATGTCAACAGGATTCAGTTCTGACGTAACCACTAGTCGTATGCGCCTGTAGTATTCATTTCGTATTTTCTTTTTCACCTTTGCATGAGCTTTTGATTTTATCATTTTCCAGTGATCCAAGGTATTTATAAGCTTCTTCATCTTTCAAGGATTTAATTTTCTGGACTCCAGGTAGATCTATTCCTTCACTATCAATCAATTTCCCTCTCTTTATCTCAGCCATGGCACATTTCTCAACACCGAAGGTCGTCCTAATGTCACTATTAAATATTCACACTGTTTGACCAAGGAATCCAGTTGATTCGTGTCTTTTCCATACAGCTCTAAATCGTCCATGAAAGGAAAATGATTCAGTTTAGCCTCATACCTTCCCAATGAATATCCTTCCATAGCCTTATTTAGTATGATAGACAAAAGGATCAATGCTAACACAAATAAGATGAACGCTAGACAGTCCCTTTGAAAGATACTTCTTTTTTTCTATACATTTGCTAATCTTTCTACTCCTGATGTTAACTCTATTCTCCAACGTAGCATTGCATATTCCAACAGATAACTAACCTTTCCAGAGATTTTGAGCAATCTAAGACCACGCTTGACCTACGAGTGTGCAACCAGGTCTTTTGACATTTATTTAATCGATCCAGGCCATGTACATATTGGTCATTCCTCATTTGCAATTTCTCAACACCATCTTATCGATCATCAACTGATCGTTCGTTCCCCTACTGTTTCTGCGGCAACGTCTCTGTTCATCCGACATCAAATGTTTTTATGTACACGTTGGCACTTTTCCTTAAGCAATTTTCCTCTCTGCTGCCCTTTTCTTATCTTGCGAAGGGTAAGTGTAACGCTTCCCACAATAAGGTTGTGATCACTGCCAAGATCATCTTCTCTACAAACTCTGACGTCTACCATTTTTTAAAACCAGGATATGGTCGATCTGGTTCTTGGTTGCCCCATGTGGTGATTTCCAAAGTTGTCTTATGGATATCTCGGTGTTGGAATAATGTTCCTCCTATATCCAGGTCATTTTCTTGACTTCTGTCAAGAAAATGACCTGGTCCAATGCGTTCGCCATTGTTGTTGATATCTCCACAACTCTGCCTCTCTATGAAACCCATTCATCCTCTGTTCACTTCGCGAACTTTTGCATTCCTGCCTCCCATGACTATCAGCATGTCATGCAACTTGACTTCATCTGTTGCGGCATGAATTTGTCTGTTGAAAATGTCATTTTCTTCCGCGTCTTCAGTTGTGGGATAGAACAATATTACAGTTAGCTAGGTGTATTTAGAGTTTAGCATCAGACAATCATAAGTCGAGCACCTATTCCCTTCTATCCCAACAACTTCTTTCCATCTTGTTGCTAACGATCAAGGCGACTCCCTCTGTGTGTGGCTGTCTGGTCTTCCTGCGTACAGTATTGTGTCGCAAGGTGCTACCTTCCTTTTAACTCAACCTGTCCATCATGCTTCAGTAATTCCCCAAACGTCTAACCAATAGGAATCAAACTCTTTCACTACCTGGGCAAGATTTCATGTTTGATATCTGAATGTCCGAACATTCCAACATGCCACTCTTGTCCTTTTTTTCTGCTTCAGAGAATCCACTGTCTTGCTGCCAGCTCCCTGTTGGATTCGGCTATTATCCAATTTCTGCCCAGTCTCCTAGTATGCTTCCTTCCTGTTACCATGAGTTTAAATTTGATTTCTGATGTTGGTTTCTGTGATGAAAGCTTTTCTACAAGGTGGAGTTGTCAACTCCACATTCAGTCCATCGACTTTTCCTGGGTTTGGGACAGGTGGAAGACTCATGAAACTCCAGGCAGAGTCACCAGCGACATTGGTAAGAGACCAATCACAAAGAGTAGCGAGGACAAGCAGTCACCCTGGAAGATTCCTCTCTGAAAGGTTACTTCTCCTAATAATTCTTCTTACCCTGCTGTTAATATCGTTTCCGAAATAGACATGCTTCTGACTACGAACTTTATTTTCTGCAACTCCAGTCATGTTAAGACATTCTATTATCCACAAATGTTGTACCATATCATAAGCTTTACGATAATCAGCCCATACTATTGAGAGATTTGTAGGTCTTCTTTTAGAATTCTTAATAATGATTTTATAGATAAGTAGCTGATCTTTTTTACTCCTTGCCTTTCTTTTACGCCTTTTTTGCTCATTTGGGAATAACCCCTCTCTTCCATTTATGTATAAATCTGATCCGCAGCTAACTAGACCACTTATTTTCACTAAGGGGCATGTCATCAGATATTGGCAAACATGGGTCACCACTTGTTTCTGTCGTTTATTTGTACATGGTGGGGTCATTTCCACATGTTTTAAACCAAGTTGAAAAGGCATTCATCATCTTTATCTATCTCTATGGTCAGCTTTTTTCTCTAATCCTTCTTCTTGTTACAGGGTGGTGCATTTCTTCTTGTCTCATAATACGAGCAGAGAATATCGCTATTTAAATCATTAGCAAATCTCATGTTGTCTTATTTTTTTGAATTTTTTACTTTCTAACAGATCCTTGAAAAGTCCATACGAACCCTCTTTGAAACTAAAGATGTAAGCCTCGTGAAAAGGTTTGTACAACGTCAATTTGTAAAGATCATGGAAGGAAAAGTGTCTATTCAAGATTTTACTTTTGCCAAAGAATATCGAGGTTTGAAAAACTATAAGCCAGGTGCATGTGTTCCGTCGCTCGAACTAACAAGGTAAGCTCATTAATCGTGTTTCTTTTTTGCCTACTACAAAATGATAGATTATGGATTGTTTTGATAAGTAGTTTTATAATTATAGTAATATTTTAAGCGCAGTTAAAAGGGAAATGTGTAAAACATAACAAAAATTATGAAATAAGATCTATTACCTTCATATAGGCTTAAGGCTTTTGTCTTAGGCCCTATGTAAGTTAAGGAGATTTTGTAATAAGGTCAGTATTTTAAGCTTTTTTTGCGTCCTACGCCTTCGGGTACAAAGTAGCCTGCTTTCAGGCTACCCTGGCAAACATTATCCTGTTATGTTCCTTCTATCATTAGTACAGTCTTTGAACGACTTACCAACTGGTAGAATTCTTGCCTAATCTATGTCTTTTTTGTTCATATTTATTGCTAATTTAGAGAATCTTGCTCCACTGGTGACCTTTGTACTGTAATCACGGAATGTAACTGTAGGTTTATGGGTACGTCTTATGAAGGACGTTCTATGACTCTTGATTTTTCCAAGGCATTTGATAAGGTGTGACACGGTGGCTTGCTTCATGAGCTTTCTGGTTATGGTATTTGTGGAAGATCCCTTGGTAACCTTCAGTTGTTTCTCTCGGATGATCAAATACGTGTGACATTGGGTTGAATTACATCTGGTCGGTATTGTATTAACGCTGGCGCTCCTCAAGGTTCTATTCTTGTTCCAAACCTTTTCCATCTTACGTCAACGATCTTCCTGGTAATTTATTTCAGTTCATCAACATTTATGCTGATGAAATTACCTAATCTCTCTCACTCAGCAGGGACACGTCAAACCTGAGAAAGATGTAGAGTTCTAAATCAAGCGATCAAAGAACGGAAAACGGTGCAATTTCCTTCAATACGGCAAAAGTGCAACTGATGTCGTTCAGTACAAAGCTCAGTTCTAAGCCCAGTCCTTATCTCCCTCCAATATTCACAGACTGTCACTCTGAAGTTAATCCAGGCAAAGTTGCTTCTCCTCTTGAGGAGTGCTTATCAAATGGGCTCATTGGTTTGACATTTTCTCCAGATCTTTCTGAAGGTTCTTATTTTCAATCTATTGGTAAGTCTGCTTCTAAAAGGTTGGTTCTTTGTATTTTGCTACAGATTACCTTAGGCCATACACTATTGTGCATCTCTATAAATCTAACATCCGCTCTACAATCCACCCTTCCATATAGTACTGTTGCCATACGCAGATAGGAGCTCCTTCATCTCATCCCTAGCTCTTGATCGAATTCAGAGACACTTTTGTCAGTTACTAGGTATTGGCCGTGCTGCTATTCCTCAAGCTCGGTCTCTTTGATTAAATATGACTCGTCTTAGTCTTGGTCTGGTGTAATCATGGGAAATATTCTGAAGACCTCTCCGTCCTGGTGCCAACCCATCTTCACCATCATGCAGTTGTTGCCCCGCGTTGTAGTATATCTTTCTGTGTGTTTTTTCGCTCGTCTGACAGCTACATTGTGGAACTTTTGCTGTTGAGTGGTACCCTTTATCATATGACGTATGGCTTTCCTCTATCATTTGTTTTCAACTCTGAGGCCATCTCCTTTCTCTTGGCATAACCTTATTTTTGTCTTTGTTTTCATAGTTCCATGCACTCATTAACTTTATCCCTTGTTTGATTCTTTAATTAACAAAAGAGAAAAGACGCCAACGTGAAGACTCCATGGAGAAAATTGAGGTCAACTGTTAATATCAAAGATAACGGCACTGAAAAAAATCATTAAAGAAGTGCCGCTTTTCCAGAACTTTGACTTGACTGAAATTAGTTGCTTAACCCTCTAAGGGCTCTGACTAATAGCTTTTTCACATGAACCATCAACTATTTACTGACCCTTGTGTATCATCTAACAGTTAGAAGGGGAGTTCCAAGTTAGTATGACTTTGTTCTGACCAGCGTTTTAGTGGTCTCCCGCGCTTTATTTTTCAGCAAACTCCCCTTTGTAGATTAGTCTTATATAGCTACTGTCCTCTCTTCGAATTACTTGACCAAATTAGTTTACACCAATGCCGGCCCGTGGTGAAAAAATCGGTTAAACCTATCTGTTACGTAAGGAGAAGATGCTTATTATTATTACTAGTTTAAGGGGGTAGGTGTTTTTTTGTCGCTCCTCATGTATCTCAATACTTCATTTATTTCATTTTCCGTAACTTTTATTGGATCTTAATTCAAAGGAGTCGTCTATTTCAAATCTGGGATAAGATTTAAAACTTTTTAAAGACTGAAATATTCATTAATATAATAATATTGTTAAACAAAAAGTTATGTGTCATTAGTACTGCTCGCTCTCTTCTTCTCGCCCATCTTAATTTACTGTTACATTTACATCTGGGTATGGATGGAGAAGGAAAGCGTTTTAAATGGGTGATTGTTTGACGTCATTATTAAACGTACGCATTACAAGATTTGGTGTACGTGTATTTTCAGCTTTACAATTCTTGTTCTGCGTTGACAGTTTTTATTTACCCTTCATTCTGACCAGGCGGCGCCTCGCTAACGATAAGAGATCAGAGCCAAGAATCGGAGAAAGAGTCCCGTATGTTATTACTTATGGAAGTCCAGGATTGCCACTCATTCAGTTGGTTCGACAGTATGTATCCGACACAAAGTAGCCTTAGTGTGTTTTGCTTTTATTGTCAGTAATTGTTATAGTCTATATTATTATGTGTTATATAGGCTATTTATTATTAATTTCTTTCAACAACAAGTATGTATAAATGTTATTGNATCTGTTACGTAAGGAGAAGATGCTTATTATTATTACTAGTTTAAGGGGGTAGGTGTTTTTTTGTCGCTCCTCATGTATCTCAATACTTCATTTATTTCATTTTCCGTAACTTTTATTGGATCTTAATTCAAAGGAGTCGTCTATTTCAAATCTGGGATAAGATTTAAAACTTTTTAAAGACTGAAATATTCATTAATATAATAATATTGTTAAACAAAAAGTTATGTGTCATTAGTACTGCTCGCTCTCTTCTTCTCGCCCATCTTAATTTACTGTTACATTTACATCTGGGTATGGATGGAGAAGGAAAGCGTTTTAAATGGGTGATTGTTTGACGTCATTATTAAACGTACGCATTACAAGATTTGGTGTACGTGTATTTTCAGCTTTACAATTCTTGTTCTGCGTTGACAGTTTTTATTTACCCTTCATTCTGACCAGGCGGCGCCTCGCTAACGATAAGAGATCAGAGCCAAGAATCGGAGAAAGAGTCCCGTATGTTATTACTTATGGAAGTCCAGGATTGCCACTCATTCAGTTGGTTCGACAGTATGTATCCGACACAAAGTAGCCTTAGTGTGTTTTGCTTTTATTGTCAGTAATTGTTATAGTCTATATTATTATGTGTTATATAGGCTATTTATTATTAATTTGTTTCAACAACAAGTATGTATAAATGTTATTGAGGAATAGCTAAGAACAAATGAATGAATGGACTTTCAGTTATAATGCATGGCAATATTTATCGCAAATTTCACCATAGATAGTACATCCTTCAAGGAATTTGAAAGCTCCTGCTAAAAACTGTAATGCTGAGTTGTGTCGCGAAGTACAACAACGGTAATAATAAATAATAATAATAGCAATAATAATAATGTGTTGTATTTTTACTACCATCAATTTATCACACACGCTTAGGCGTAATGCATGGGCCTAACTTATCCTTATCGGGCTGGGAGTCGGGTGGGTTTGCTGGGGTTTCTACCCCTGAGTCCCCCGTGGGCTCGTATTGCTCCACCACCCAATAATAATAATTATCATCATCATCATCACCTTGGGACAATAATTACTGCAGAAGCAGTAGCACCAAATATTTATAAGAATAAAGTAAAAGAGGACTTGACAAAACAATAGAAGGAAAACATGGGCAATTCACTATTAACTTGTTTTCCCAAACTGTTGAAATACAATATCAAATTTCTCAGTGACTAGTAGTTTGTATTAACTTGCCTATTTACAGCATATAAATTTTCTTACTAACAATATTGATTACAAATAAATATATGCCAAAAATTGATTTTAATAAAATAATAAAAGCTTTAATAAGGAAGATGGTATGTGGAGACTAACAAAAGAGAGAGGATCAGGATTTGCCCTTGGCCTGTTGCTACAATAGAAAAACATTAATTACGATGAATGGTAGTGACTGAGAGTTTGGACATGAGATGTGGTTTGTACTCATTCATACAGACAGAGGTGCATATTTTGTTAATATCAAAAGAATGACCAAAGATTCCTATAGACCTAACGGAAAGATTTATGAACGTGGCGCTAGAGCACATTCATTTAAGCGTGTCATAAAGCGAGTTTTATTTAATCCATTTGCGTTTAGTATTAGGTTTAAAATTTGTTTCAAAACTTACAGTCAGAATCACTATGAAACGTTCTATCTTAATGGAGACGAGAAGTAAATCAAAGCGAAAAGAGTCGTCAGTAATGATACAAGGTGAAAAGAAACCAGCCACGTCAGTGTAGAGCGAAGGTGTCTTATTGGCTTTTCGGGTACTAGCATGAAACTGCAGAGCTGAGTTATGGCGCCATGTGGATCGATATTAGCCAAGGTGCGATTTACAACCAGCAACTACATGAAGTAGAGGCACCGAGGAGAGACAAAACGAACAGTCGAAGAATTGACTATGATATCATTTGTATAGATTTATTTCGATTAGCAAGAGAATTGTTGAAATACCTGATAGTAAATTCGAAAATGTTTTTGAGCATATTGCCCTGTAATTATAATGATGGAAAATTTTTATTTTTTTAACTGAACACATACAGTTACAAACCTCACTAATCAAGGTAGTTTGCATTGGCTTGCCTATTTAACAAAATCAAAATTAAATATTTTACTAACAAAATCAATAAAATGACAATAGTTCATGTTTGATCCATGGTTTATTTCTACGACAGAATATGTAGTATGTGATGCGAATGATTATATTGGAAAGTTTGGTTGAAAGAAAGCGCTCGTGTTTGTTGTCGATGTTCAAAGGGTTGCACATTTCACTGAAAATAATACAAGATTTACCGAATATACCTAAAGAGCTCATGGAGAGATTTACGAAACTAACTTTCGAAAAGTTGGATTGTAAATCACGAATTAAAGAACAATATTTTTCGTATTTGGTAGAAGCATTTTTATCCAAGTTTGTTTCATACCCCACCGTCAATTCAAGAATGTATAACTGTTGTTGTGGAGTAACTAAAAGCAAATCAGGCATCTCCAGTTATAATGCATGGCGATAAGAATCCACAGATATCAGTATATATTGTACAGCCTTCAAGAGATTTGAGAGAACCTGCTAAAAACTGAAATGCTGAGTTGTGTCGCCAAGTACGTTGACTTTCCTGAAGGTACGTTTTGCAGCCGGCGACAACATGAAGAAGGGTTTCTGGTTCAAAGTAGGAAGAGCAAGAGGACGATAGGCTAAGTTTCCATTTAGATAGATTTTTACGAGTTGGAAGGGTGTTATTCAAATAACGAACGGTAAAGTTGAAGATATTTTTGGGCAGCTTACTTTGAACTGCAGACCAAAACCTTGTTATATTTTGAAGTTGAGTTGTCAAAGAGAAATGAGAGAATGGTACCTTGAGTAGCAAGATGACTTTGTAAACGCTCCTTGTGTTCTGTCTGCACAGCTTTCAGAACTTCTTTTGTATTTTTATAAATATCGTGTTGTATATTGGTACCATTGCTTGTGTTTTTCCACAATGTTCGGATATTATCATTTGGTGACAACTTCAGAGCGTTACGGGTGACAGTTTGGCATTGTAGAAATTTTGTGGTAGGCAGCTGCAAGTTGAGTCCAAATTGATTTTTGGAAAGAATAATGGAGCTAAGCGTGGCACTTATAGGCAGGTCAAGCCACTGGCGTATGTATTTAGAGACCAGGTTGTCGAGATTTTCTGCCACCCAAGTCTTAGAAACATTTGAAACAGTAAGGTGCCAGGAAACCTTTGGGAGGGCAAATTCACTATAGAGACGCAGTTTGTGTTTTGGATGGATAGGTAAGGAATCAATTTGTTTGAGAAGATCTAGTAAAACAGACAGAAGCTTGGATTTGTGAGACTGATTGGTCATTTCAAAGTCATAGTAACGTCCAAGATACTTAAAGGCATCTCCCATGGCCACAGGAGGTACAGTTTCATTATTAACAAAAAGTGTAGGTTGAAATTGAAGAGATCTTGTAGTGAATTTTTTTATTCCGAATGTGGCACATTTATCAACCCTTATGATCATGTTGGCCCATTGACACCATCGAGTAAAACAGCTTAAAAGAAGCTGGTTCTCTCTTTCCCCACTTGTAATGACCGCAGCGTCATCTGCAAACTGAAACCAGTGTACAGGATTGAACATGCGATCATTCTTATCGTGAGGTGAAAAACCAAGTTGGTTGTATTTTTCTGCCCTAATAAATTGAATGAATGTGTTAAAACACATATTAAAGAGTAGTGAACTAAGACAATCTCCTTGTAAAAGCCCACGACGAACTGTTATGGCTTCGGTTGTAAAATGATCAGTGATAAATGCTGTTTTAAATTCAGTGTAAAGACTGGTGATTAAAGACTTAATTTTGTCAGGAATATGGTGGTGATGGAGAACAGATGTTATTAGGTTATGATGAACTTCACCAAAAGCATTTTTTAGGTCTAAAAGAGTAATGACTAAGGAGCGTTGATTGGTGCGAGCCTTGTTTATTACGTGTGCCATCGTTGCAGTATAATTATAATAATAATAATGATGATGATTATGTTGATTATAATAATGATGGTGATATGTCGTCCATGCAGAGGTAAATTATCTATAAGACTATTAAAAGAACGCTCCTCAAACATTGTATCAAACTCGCACCGGAACAACAACGGCACCATCCTTAAGCAATAATTAACGTGGCCTATTAAATGTTTTTTGCAATTAATTACTTTGCTTTTGAATGTTTCTGAGAAATTTTTTACAAACTTGTAAAGGTTTACGAGGGAGATCCTCGCCATATGTTTTTTATCCGCCAATGATGTGTCAGAATTAGTGTTTATAGATTCAATATACAATAGCGAAACTAAAATATTTGTTGTGCTTATGTATTTTCCTTTATTGAATTCATTACAGGCCAGATGAACTGTTTAAAGATTCGAACCTAAGGCTGAATGGTCTCTATTATATTACCAAGCAAATTCTTCCACCTCTTCAAAGGTTATTTTCGCTGATAGGCGCTGATGTTACAACATGGTATCTTTATGCTTTATAAATATGCATTTAAATTTTACTAGCTGTTTACAATTACCTAATGTTAAATATATTGAAGGAGATTATTTTTTAGATAACAGTTTCAAGCAAAGCATAGAGGAAATAATCTAAGGGACCACGTAGAAAGAGAAGAAAGAATGTAAGACAAAAGAAAAACTCCTTCAGATTTAATTTGAGGCTTTTCTTTGTTTAGTTCAAAAGAAGGTAAAAAAAGTTAGATACAGGCATGTTTTTAATTTGGGTACTTCAAGGAAGGAAGTTACGATCAAAGAAAAACTTGCATTGAACTACATGCATTCGTGGTAAGAACTGTATGAAGCCACTTTGGCTTAGTGGTGCAGAGTGATGTAGAACCAAACAAGGTTTGAAGAACATTCATTGTTAAGAATATCAATTACGAAATCTTACTATCCTAAATAATTGAATGTAGAGAAATTCGGGGTAACTATCTTGAAGATCATTTGACCTTTATTTTGAAACAAGTAAATTGTAGGGTCTACGAAGAATAATCGTCAAGTAAATTGTTCAGACTTCGTTGTACGTTGAGCCACTACAGCTTTGAGGTAAAGGCCCTGTTACAAGTGGACCTGGAGAACACAGAGTAATTTAGAATGAATGAAGAACTTTTTTATCTTTATTGATCTGAAATCAGCGAAGAACGTTTACAGGTAACATACCGTGATAGGAATGATAGAAAAGATAAGAATCGATAACGGTAGGTTGATATGGGATTACAGAGATGAAAAAACAGGAACTAGGTACAGTTGAACCTCGATTATCCGAACAAGAGGGGCGGGAAGCGATTTGTTCGGATAACTGATTGTTTGGATAACTGATAATACGTAAACAAACGATACCTTACTCGATATACATGTACATGTATTTACGTTAAAACACACCTTTACCTAAATATTTACTTAATATTTACGGAAGATCTCGCTCGGATAATCTGAGATTCGGATAATCGGTGTTTCGATAATCGAGGTTCAACTGTAAATGAAAGACTCGCTTCTAAATCTAATGAAGATTTAACTGACAAGATTTAGAAGCTATGAGGGAAGACAAGTAAAAAACCCTTTAATTTTTTGTAACTTTTATTTATCACCTTTAATAAATGTTAGAATTTCCCTAGCGTGGGAAAGTCAATAATTATGGGAGATTCAACTCTTTATGCGTAAATAGAGATAAGATGTTTAAAAATAGAGAGCCCTAAAAGTAATGGTGCAGTCAAGTGGACCATTGAGTTGAGAAATTGATATGGTTAAGGCCGTACAATCAACAGCTCATTTTAGTTTGTTATATTTATCAAAAGTGTTATATTATGAATTATATATTGTGTAACATTGGGTCCCTGAAAGGCTCAATACAATTTGCTTTGTGCTTTTCACAACCCGATTTTAAATATAGTATAATATAGTATATATAATATATATATATATAATATAATATAATAATATATATCGAAACCCGTGTTATCTGAAAACGGTTTTCAAGGCAGTATTTTAAGTATCAGTGGAGGCTAGAAGAAGCCGAGACATTTTATCTTTTTGTTTAAAATTTACATGGTATGTTGTCGTTTTTATGAGGTCACGACAGAAACACCTTTGGTTTTGGACGTTTTTGAACTCTTTTATGCCACTGTGTCATCACGTTTGTTCATCCACAGATGAATAGTTTGAACATGGTGAAATACTACGAAAGTATTCAGACCCAATATTGTTTTAGGGGCAAAACAGCGTTTTTCGGTCAACACTCGTCGACATCGACAGAAATCAACCGCATACTCGCAATTTTTGCGGCATCTTTTGTACATTTGTTGCTTTCTGGTCGTCTTTCGAGTCTTTATTTTTTGACATATTCTTTATTTGTAGCAGTATTCACTTATTTTATTTTTTTTTACATCAGTGTTAGCCATTCAATCATTGCCATTTTTCAATTCCTTCGTCATCATAGATGTAAGAACTTTATCATGTCGTGAGTGGTAAGCTTTTTATAAGGGCCGGAGCTCAGAAAAAGCTTATGACACGATAAAGCTCTTACATCTATGGCTTCCTCTGAGTACATAAAGTTTCAGAATTTTCAAGATCTTTCGTCGTCGTTGTCGATGTCTACTATTATTTTTTATTGTTTTTTTAACGTATACTATTTTGCGTCCTTTGATATTCGTGATTAACAATTCTATGTCAGTTTGTTGCTATTATTTGTTTACAAATTTGTTATATGGCCGTTTTTTAGGTATGCAGACCTTCCCAAGGTATCTAGGGTAACTGGCGTTGTTCCATCCTGCAGCGACACAAAAAAGGTATTATAATTTATTTGGACTTTGCGATTTTATTCATTTATTATGAGCAGTTTTATTTAATAGGTTATAAACTGGTATGCTACAGTGCCTTGAACTTTAAGTACAATGAGCATTTATTGATCATTTCGCCTCAATTTATTATACAATTTACTGAGTATTCCTCCATACTTCTTTTTCTTCTTCTTATTGTCCTGTTAGACTCTTGTACTCCAGAAACATGCTCAATCCAAAGCCTCTGCTGAAGGGAGTGCCAGGTCAGCTGGTTGGCAGCCTGGTGCAGTAGGGCAGTTTAGAAGGGGGGATATTGTTTGCACCGATCCACAGCTGCAGGTATCTGTTGTAGTGAATCCCCACTTCTTCCGGGATTGCATGCATCTTCCATTTTCGGTTCGGATGCGATTTAGGACCTTCCATACTATCCATTTCCTCCCACTTCCACTGGCAAGTTCTTCATACTGACTACCTCTTTTGCTTGCACTTCTGCAAAAGATTTATTTTTACATGGTTGTAGCACCCTACTCCTCCCCAAAACAACAATGTTCCACTTATACATACTAAATAAATATTTACTTTACGAAGTTTACTCATGAAAAGACAAGACACCATCTCATCACATACTGCAACACGGTTTTATTTTTTCAGATATTTATCTCTGTTTATTTGGAGGAGCCGTGGCTTAATCCTTAACCAAGAGGCTCTGGGTTCGATTCCCCAAGCGGGCGAAAAGATGTTGTAACTTTACAAAAGAAAAAGCTAATGATTGGCGTCTGGAAAGGGATCCGGCCAAGAAATTCCTCACTGCCAAAACCTAAGTCCCTCAGAAAGGCATCCTCTAAGCCCAGTTACTTGTAATAATAACATTAAAAACGAAATAAATTCTCTTTAATTAATTCTATTTCTTCTACTTCCTCTGTCTCAGAAAACATGCTCTTACGCAGTAGGTTGTCATGGTGAAATAAGTTGTGCATGGTACTTTCAGAGTCATAACGAGGCTTCAGCCTCGATTTTCTTTTTCGGTAACCGTTATCAACCCCTTCGCTAATGCTGCAAATTGTTGAAAATGGCGTTCAAACTGCAGTTTTATTTTGGCGCAGTATGATTTATAAGGTAGAATTTTCAATCCACGCAGTTTACTTAATTTTTATTTTTGAAAAATAAATATCATGGCATGGTAATTGATTTGGAATAGGGAGCCGAGATGTTCTGGTGAAAGAAGCACTGTAACCTGGAGGATCCAGATTTGATTCCTTTTGCTAAAAATTGCGAAATCCAACAGAATAGTGTGACTTACGCCAAGACAGGTGTTTGAACAAGAGAATTCCCAATCTTGTATTAAAAACTTTCTTACAGAGAAATGCCTTACCCCAAGTAATAATAAATATCTTTTGACCAAACCGCATGTGCCTTTTCATTCTCCCTCTTCTTTTTGATGATTACTTACTTTTAATCAAGCCTTGGTTTTATTAATGGTTCAGGATATACATGTAGGTATTTAAAGTGTTTTTCTGTAAAGTTCATAAAAAACGAGACATCCCTGGCGTCAGAAGGCTTTAGCATTACTGTTGACAAATATGTTTTCTTAAAAAAAATACGAGAAACTTAATTCCCTTTGGCATTGCATTTTTTATATTTCATAAAATATTTCGATGGCTAGTCCCATCATATTCGTGCAGCTATGTTTTGCAAATATATTACTAAACAGATTACTGAATTAAACGTAAGAAACTTTGAGACAAATTATTCAAGAGACTAAGGTACTCATTGTGGTGGAACCTTTCTTGGTGGCGTGATTAGACGGCAGAGTGACGACTGCAGGAAGGCAATGAAGAACGAATGAATTTTCGTAGTAGAATTTATAAGGATAATATGAAGTGGAAGATCCTAACCACTAGAGGCGCCAAAAGATAGCTAGCTACATGCAGTGTACGTATATTAAGGCAAAAAGTAAAAACAATCGTGCTCTAATGAAGATAGGGTATTATGGCATTGACATTTTTGAAATAAGTGGAACGAACTGCAGTAAGTCTGGTTAGAAGAGACCTCTTACAGGAGAAGCACTGCTTTATTCAGGCCATGAGGATGGCAAAGCCGGGAACAATCAAGGAACTATGGGGATGAGAACAAACATCACCTCATCTGATTTAATCCACCTTGAGAACCCAGCACAAGAAAAATCATTCAATTTGTTGTCATGTGTTATGTAACTTCAACTGTTATACCCAAAGAAACTAAAATGAATTTATACTGTCATTCAGACCAGACATTGAAGACAAAGACTGGAAAGGAAGTACTTATTTTATTGAAAGACGTTAACGCGAATTGATAACAAATTATTTTATCAGAGAGTCATGAGAAGGCATGGAATCGGTAATATGTATAGAAATAGTAGAAACCTCGCAATTATTTTTTTTTTTTGAGGATACTGGTTTAGTTATATTATTTGATGTGCTGGTGTAGTGATTTGACCAAAGCAGATATTTTCATTCACTTCCTCACTGACCTTATTATCAATCTTTAATTCTATTCTTTTATAATTTAAACTGCCTTATTTCTAATATTCAGTCTTTTTCTCCTTCATCATCATTCCAATTTTCTTTCGTTAATCATTTAATTGATTAAAATTTTGCTTAACTCTTGTTGGGTATGGACTAGGAGTATGTCATTGGGGAGCCTTAGGTTTTCCAAGCATTCACTAATAATTCTTTAGCTCAACATCATTTTAAAAACTGCAACTTAAACTCAAGAAATGGGTGCAGCCACAGCTGAAATAAATATCATATTAATATGCTACTTAGACATAGTTTAACAAAAAGCAAAGAGGCCACCACCACACTGGAGGATTTACTGTTGAAGAGAGATGGGAAAAAGTCAACGGTACCTGAAATGGGGCATGTTAAGTACATGCTTAGCAAAGAGCAGCACGGCGCAACTCAAGTATTACTATGTATTACAAGTATTATTATCAAGTATTACACTGGGCTAAATCTTTGTCACTAGATCCATCGAGGGCGGAAGAAAGTGCACATTTTTGAAGTGATTTTTTTGGATTACTTTTTTCTAGAATTTTCACCTACTGGGTAAAGATTTCTTAAGGACGGTCTGATTACACTAGGCAGACATTTTGCCTATTCAGAAACCAAATGATAATTTTAGTATTCCATAAGGAGTTTTTAAAATGCTGGCGCGTCTTGCAGAGATGAAGATAACACTAGAACAAACAAAGATCAAAAGAGTAATTAAATAAAAACTGATATGGATCGTTTTTAACTACAGTACAAAAATGTTTGAGTTTGTGTTTTGATTTGTTAAAAGCTATTGAACGTGATCGATGGGACAAAATCTCTGCTTTTTATCAAGCGTTATTGTTTTTTCACCTTTTCTGGACATCAACATTAAAAACTAGGGGTCCAAAGCAAATGACCTCAGCAGATGGTACAGTGTGCTGAAGAAACAGCTGAAGAGACGATCCGGAACCTGGCAGAGGGCCAATTGCAAGGTACCTACGGTTGCAGAAAACACGGCGAGCACTCGTATCTACATTCACTGTGGCAAAGAGTGTTGGTCCCAGATTGGTCACACCAGTCACAGTCGAAACTGTTCCAGCCGTGGAATTGCCATGGCATCCAACTATTGTGTATCATCATCGTCATCATCATCATCCTATTACTACTACTACTTATTTTGGCACTATGCAGATTTTGAGGGGTGCTTAATTGAGGACAGTTAAAAAGGATTTACGGTGTTGTTGTGTTTAAAAACTACAACTTGGTACTCGACTGAACCAAGAGACTAAATATAAAAAAATTATTATCAATTATTTTGATCTCGTATGATATTCGAAATTCTCACCGGAATAGATACAATGGCATAGCTGAATCACGATTAACAATTTGGTAAATAGCCATTTTCTATGCCGGTAATATTTTTGTTAGGTTAGATTCATTTTGGATGTTACTGTGTGACAGCTCTAATAACAAAGAGCCATGGATTAATTTCATTAGTTCCTTCTTTGTGTTTCTGCCAGGGTACCATATCTCAGTATTTTACAAGCATGAATTGTCTAATTTGTAAAGAACTGACAAGGGAATCGCTGTGCCAGAACTGTTTGTCAGACCCCCAGTCTGCAGTTATCGCACTATCGTGCCGACTGCAGAAAACTGAAAGAAGGCTCAAACAACTAACTGACGTAAGTTGTTGTTTTTTTAATTTAGTTCACATCTGTTGAAGAATCGTTAACAATTTTTAGGTTTATTGATGCCAAGATTTGATTTTTTGTTTAGCTACATCTGTTGTGGTTCACCCCAGAGTGTGAGTTAAAGTTTTCTGACTTGCCTCTGTTAAAATTATGTTTTATCGTGCACTAGTCACAACGAGGCTTTGACGTAAAACCCATCCACTGAATACAGCTGTAAGCTGTGCACCTCGAAATTTGATCTCAGCATTTGATTTCAGATAAGAAATAATATCTTTTTATTGATGTAAGGAGATCAGTTTGAGTTTATCGTATATGAGGAAGATATTAAAATTCACTGCCAGGTATGACCGAAGATTATGTTTAATACATTCATTTATTTCTGAATTTTGCGCACCTCAGTGAACTTTAGCAATACAGTAGTCCTCTCGAAAAACGAACACCTTTGCAGGGAAGTGTAAGTGTTCTTTATTGGGAGGGAGCCGTTATTTGGGGGAACGATATTTGACATTGTTTTTTTCTCCTCTGTTTTTTATTACATGCATATGAAAAAAGCCCGATACATGTTATAGTCAACTAAATACTCCAATAATGAAGGTTATTTCAAAGGAAAAACAGTCACAATTTTCTGCACAGGTGAAGATATAGGCTGCATGTAACATGAACGATAAGCAAGCTTGATTAGGGTTTGAGGAAAAAGTCAGTCATCCGCAATTGCTTTTGTGAAAAACCTCTGACGCATGCTTCAATTATTTGTCTCGCTTTGGACATCACCGTGAGAAGCTCAGCGTTACCTTGGCTTACAACATAGTCAATACACTTTGCAATGCCCTCTGCTGCTTCCTCCCTGGATGGTGGTGGTGGCGCTGTAAAATTGTGCTCATCCTCTTCTATATCACTCAATCGGCGCGCATGACGATGTCGGCGTGCAAGCTTCTTCCAGGGTTTCAGCAACTTCTATGTTATCGTCCACACTACAATACTTTCCTAACAACATATTCTCTTCATCTAGCAGTGCTCGCTGTCCGTCTGTCAAAGCCAGAACGGGTGCTGAGGTATCCCCGGATGTCTTTTCTATGAACCCACACTTAGAGAAACACTTCTGGATTGTCGAAGCGACCAGAGAGTCCCAAGCACGCTTTATCCACATAATAACATCTAGTAAGTTGATTGCTTTCGTGATGTCGGATGCAGACTTGCCAGCATCGATTTCACTGAGAACCCGCATCAACATACTTTTGCTCTAGGTCAGCTTCACTGCTTGGATTATACCCGCATCGCATGGCTGCAGCATGTTTGTAGTGTTGGGTGGCAGGAAATAGAGGTTGATGTTCGATAACTTAATGTCTGGGTGAGCGGCGGAGTTATCCACGAACATCAAAATATTCCGGGACTGTAACTTTATGGAATTATTTATCTTTTCCAGCCACTCCGTGAATAAAATGAGCTTCACACATCATTAACAACAAATTGCGTCGCAGATGACATCTCATTAGTCATTATGTACTAACTTAACACACCACTATTATGTAATTTGAAGTAACACAAGTCAGTCTCAACGCATCTGGCTAGCTAGGCGTGTTCATCAGCTGAAAATCAATACAAATGACATTCAAGTAAAAATAGCAGGATAAGAATACTACCTTCGTTGTCTTTCTTAGTTGAATATTACCCCTACCAGAAGCCTTTTGTTGATTGCAATCATTTCCATTTACTCTAATACATCAAATTAAGTTCGACTTCCGGCAACAACCATGTTAAACTCATTCTATATTCAACACCCTGTCTTATATTGAGTAGCCTATAAGGAATGTATTGGTAAACGTTCAAGAAGGTTAACTCAAAAGATAAAAACCAAAACAGCTCCTTTCAGCGGTTTTCGTCAGGAATATCAACTATTGTTGTACTTTTTTATATACTGTAGCCTACATATCTTTGTCTTATGTGTAACTAAAATTAAAACGATGTATATGAAATATTTGTATTTGCTATAAAATTTCAATCAAGTATAGCTATCATTTTTAAAAATTTGCAAAGTGAAAATCAGTAGCAAAAACGTAGATACATTTCACTTCTTGGTCATCATTGAAAATTGAATTGTAAATAAAAGTTTCAAGCATTCCTACACAGCTTGCTTCTCTACTGTTTTCTTTTCTAATTGCTATTATTTAGTGTCCTCTGCAGATAGATGGTTGAGCAGTCATGACTTCACATATGGCTGCAGGCCAAACTGATTTAGAGAAGATCCATTGGCACTAATGAGCATGTGCTTTAAAATGTTTATTACTTTCAGACTGGAGGACATACCTGTGGAGATCATATTCTTGAGACCAAAATCTCACTTGCATTAACTATAATCCGAATTTCTGTCACCTGAATGCAAAGTAGGGAAGGATTGATGCTTTTTTCTTGCTCAGGATAGAAAGAACATTAGACACCCACAGAGGAGCAAAGCTTGTCTGCACATTTGATTTTGTACGGTCATATATATTGTTATGTCATATCAATCATAATATTCCTGGGACTAAAACCTGAAGCCAATCCCTCAGCTCACTTAGACGTGTTTAATACTTTGATGTGCATAACTACTTCTTCGGCATTGTTGAAGATGATTCCAGCTATCCGCCACATTAAGTTACTCACACGACTGGAGAAGTTGGATGAATGGATTTCACCTTTGCATTTAAAACTAACTGAAATCTATGTTGAGCTCGTGAGCTGCCTCTGAAGCATCCGTTTGATTTTTAAAGGGGTTTTCTTTCATGGATGGATTAACTCGTCAGTTCTGTTTGTGCTTTGGCTTTAGACAGAGTCAAGGCATTTCAGTTTTTGAAGCTGTAGCGATAGAATAGAAAATTGACTAAGAGCAGCCAAGAAAAATACCTAAATCGTACAACAAATCTGAACTCGGAAACTTACAGATCTTTGTACTGCTGCCTATCTTTTCCATCCCTTTTGCAATCCTCAAAAGCCATTTTGAAATGTGCGCAAAATCCAGGAAATGATGTCCAAACCTCAAAAATGCGAAAAATGCTGTCGATCCAGCGACAGTAAGAACTCGACCTACTTTTAAACACAAAACGCCTGACCCCACACGTATTTCGTTGAGTTCCCCTTCGTTTTGGAGGGACTGACTGTCAATGCAGTACATTGCATACATAAACACTCGAAAATGATTGATACATGTGACATTGCTACCTGCATCGCTAGCGGGCAGATATAAATGACTATTCATACAATGCCAACAAATGACGTAGAGAAAAGAAGGCGTTTGGCTGCGCACTCAACGTTGTGCCTAGCATAACACTGACACCAAAACTAACAAATGTGATCTAGTTTTCTTGCAAGTATTCTCCAGTGAAAACTGCCCCAAGTTGTGCCGAAAGAGCACCAGAAGTTGAGACAAATGTTTGAGCAGCCAACTCCACGAGCCCTAGAAATAAAATTTCAGGATCACCAACACCAAAATATACGCTGATATGAACAGCCTTAACCGACTTTTTTCTGGTGTTGACTTGGCTAAAAGCATTTCACATTTTGAATTTTTTTTTTTTTTGGCTTTGCGCAGTTAAAATTTAAATATTTTTGTGTGTTGTTAGAGGCAGCATGGTTTGTAATCCAAGATACATTTTAGCAAGAATGAAGACAATGGTAATGCCATACCATTTCAATTCTGAAGCACATTAAGACTTTCTTAATCAGAAAAATGGCGATTCTACCTGACTATGTAATGCACGGTTCTAAATTCCTTCTCTGTTCCAGGAATAAGATGCTGGTTTAGATTGTCAGTGGACCTCTTAAATTGATCTTTTACTTCTTGTTTTAGAAAGTTTTACAGCAGTGGCATACTACTTGGACTCAACGTGTTCGTCTTTTTTTCCCCAAGAGAGGACAGTTTAGCTGCTCAATCCATGGCTGAAGATAAAAATTTGTTGCCTGCCAATTCCAACACGAGATGAATTCCCTTTTCTACCAATTCCACTATTCCTTCTAAGGTTTGGCATTCTGTCTTGAAATTTTGGGTTCTCAATGTGTCAGCTTCAAGCTTCCTTTGCCCTTCATCCCACTCTAAACCTTTCTTTAGACTGCTTTACATTTAATATTCCAAGAAATCGCTGCAAACGTGGCATTCGATGAAATCTAAACGTTCTTTATTTATTTTGCCCTGCTCAGAGCAGTGTACATCAGGCCATTTGCAAATTTTATAACACTAACCCTTACAATTATCTGCCCTAATGTCATTTCTTGTGACTTGTGAATTGATATGGCATAAGGAGGCACTAGTGGTATTATGATTCTTGAACAGGTTTCCTTTTTTGATTGCCATACTCTTATGCCTTAGAATATTTGAAGAGATCCCGGTAATTCTGTTAAGACGCTTGGTCCTGTGTATTAATGTGATGTAGCTATACTCATGGCAGGCAATGTTGGTGGCTTCTTATGAATTAGCAAGTATTCATAGCAAAATTATAACCGGAATTGCAACTTGACCAAACGAACCGCCGTACCAAATTTCATTGCGATACCCCTAAAAAAACTTCGTCGCTCATTTATCTGCTGAATGAACACCAACTACGATTAAATGATAGAACAAATATATTTCAAAAATTGCGCGCTGTGAAGGACCTACTGATTCGCTTCGCTCATCAGCAAGACAATGAATTTTTACAGAGTTGTTAACTAATTGAACTAAACATTACTTTAAAAATTGTTTGGCTTTTTCTTTTGGGTTCCACTTTATGAACCGAACCTTGAAGTTTTTATTTACTGACTTTAGTTAATACTTGTTGACGCAAGTGTACGTTAAAAAATATTACACTACAGTTAATACCTCTTCTCTGTAGAAGTTTCCTTATCTTTAAATATTTTAAGTAACAAAATACGTTGACGTTATGCGAGAATCCCCAATCCCCGAATTCCCGAAATTGAATTATTTTGTCTGAAGCCAAACAAAGCCAACTAGAGATGAATAAAGATAAAATAAGTATTATTTTTCAGAACTTTTTTTCAGGAGCAGGTGATAGATGAAATTTTGTATAAAACTCATACCTCACTTTCAGGAAGGCCAGGAAGCACTTCAACTTCAATGGTATCTTGGTGTTGGGTTCTTTTAGTAATTTTCAAATGTATTGTTTATTCTTTATTCATAACCCAACTGTACCTTAAAAACATCTACAAGGGTTGTGGTCTCCTACTTTTACTGAAAAAACAGGTTAAGCGAAATACGTCAGGAGTTGCGGCGGGCCTTAAACACGGACGTAGTTGGTTGCTTACCTAATAATCTATCAGTTCACAGCTTTTGCGGTAAGCGGGATCTATATTACTGACCAAAATTTCGAATCAGAAATTTTTGGCATTTATTTGGAGAAATAAAAATTGTGGCCGCTTTTGCTGTGTTTATTATATAAAGGAAAATAGTGACCGTCTTCAAAGTATGGCTAACAAATATACCCGCAGACCGTAAATTAAAAGTCTTCAATGCCATCTGTGTTTTCTACATCTGCAATTCAGTATCTTCAGAAGAAACTTGCCTCCATAACTCGATGGCTGAGAATGAAATCACCTCCCAACTATAAATGAATACCAATAGTCAGAGAGGGTAGTCATCAATATAGCAGCATACTCAGTAATAAATCATACCTCTGTCTACTAAAGCGACAACTACAAATATTTTCAATATTTGTTTCTTTCCTGGGATAACCTAATGAGATCTCGATCTAAAAGCTGTTGATTCTGCAGTTGTCAGTGCCAACATTTGTAAGGTTCTCAAAGCATAATAACCCAGTAACTTTCTGAACACACGTGCAAATTTGTGTTCTTTAAGCAATTACAGATGTTCATGGGAGCCTAAACGTGCTGCTTAAAAAAAACAAAGTAACTCCAGGTAACGAAGTGACGATCATCATTTTCACTTGATACGCATGTGATTGCTAGTGAACTAATTATTCCGTCTGCCCACAATTAGATGTCTGGTGACGCATATTTTTAGCCAAAATATGAAAAATCTGCCTAATTTTTTAGATAGTACTTACTTTCTTTAGGCAAAGCAATACTGGAATGGTTTTAAAAGATTTTTGATCAAAGCTTTCATAACTGCATTTCAATCTTTATGGTCCAAGGATGTATATAAATTATTTTTCAATATATCGTCAAATATGTTAGCATAGATTCTTTGCCGGAATCCATGAAAGTGGTGTATGGTAACAGACGGTGTTGATTCACAGTGCCATTTGCATATGTCAGAATATCACTTGCCCTAACTGTTTTCTTCTAAGTTAAACGCACATAAAAGGTCTGGGTACTGTTTGTACGGATAAACTTCCACCAATAAAACATTCTGTTTTGCCGGTTGCCGACGTCATGTGGTGGCTATTTACGCCCAGTAATGCAGTGGTACATTGGTAGGGTGTATAAATGCCTTTTAATGGCAGGTACCCCACTCTAAATTCACGGTATTACGAGAAATAAGTCTACATCCTGTTTAAAATTTAGAGAAATAAATGAATAAATAAATAAATGCAATTTTTTATAATTGGATTTTTTGTGTTTTTTTCTCATTTAGATTTGTAATCACTGTGCTGGTTTTAACTGTCAAGAAACATGCTGTGTATCCCTTGACTGTCCGGTACTTCATCGGCACTTTCGATTACAAAAGGAGAGATACAATGCAGTAAATATTCGACAAACTTTAGCAAATGTATTTTAAATGCAACATGTTCAAGGCATTTATTTTGCACCGTTAAAAAAATTATTGAATCCATCAATAAATAAATAAAAATGCGCTTCAAAGATAAATTATTTGTATGTACATATACAATGTTCTTGGCGCCATATATAATAATGTACATGTCTTAGATACAATTTTTATTTATTTAATAATAAAATTGAATTAAATTTTGTCTTGAATCAGGTTTTCTTCAGTTTTTTAATTCACTTTGGGCTTTTGATAGTTTCAACATCGATGCTGCGATAGAAGTTGTATCTTCAGATAGATGTTTACTGTGCTCTGTGATACTACAAGGTATACGGCTATTATTTAACCCTCTAATCCAGCTGCAGCAACCAAACTTCGATGTACTGACGCGAAATGACATATTTGTTTGAGCTCCTACGGTGCAAACTGTACGCTCGAATACACGCGGAAATGATGCCATGCGAGAAAATTGCATGTAAGGCGGAAAATTGCAGAGAAACACAGTTTTGTTAGTGTCTGAATCCATTTAATCTCATTACTAGCTCAGATATTATCAAGTGCAAAAGGTTTCCCTGTCATGTGTACTTTTAATAAGTGTCTTGTGTGTGACACGTTCGCGTCATGTGTGTTACGTGTATGTGTCATGTGTTACCCTGCCATGTGTGTCTCTGGTGTCTCGTGTGTGACACGTTTACGTCATGTGTCACACTTTTACGTCATACGTGTATGTGTCGCGTGTGACATATTTGACGTGTGCGTGTCATGGGACGTATGTGTGTTCAAGTAATAAATTCTCGTTCTATTCTATTCTCATTCTACTTAGTGAGTAAACTAGACTCCTTGTTTATATTAGTAGGGGGCTTTTTAAGTCTTACACCCTAAGTAAAGCTTGGAGCCACTTAAACGCATAGGGTTACTTTTCTTATCTGTTTTCTTCCTTGTACTTTGTAATCCTTTTAATTTATTGATTTCTTCCGACTCCCAATTTCATCTCGAAAACATGTACAAAGTCGGCAGTATTCCACTTATAATGCAGACAAATTAGCCTCAGAGCTTCCAAGGAAGTAGCCGAGTTTGACTCGCCAACCTCTGGCATGGTAATCCATTGATTTAACCTTTTGGCCACTACTTCACCACTGTTAGAATTTTCAGTAATTTTGATAAAATTTAAAGTAATTTATTAAAGTTTCTCTCACTAAACTCGATTCTGTTTTATATTTGTGTGTATTTTACTGAAAATAAAGCAGATTTTTTTATTCTTTCATCTCCATGCGTATAGAGAAGCCGCAGCTTTTGTATATTGATGCCCTTGTTTTTAATTCAGTTGGACCTGCAATAAAAGGTCATTCAGGGGAATGCATGACAGGGATTTTCTACACTCGTGGTTTCTTTTCATAGGGCCTTATATATATATGTATATATATATGTGTGTGTATATATATATTGCAGCACAACATAATATCTTTAATGTGCTCTTTCTTCACTCTTTACCGCATAAAGCGATGGGTAATTTGTCGATAAATAATTCTTTGATGAACAGGAGGACAAGGCCGACACAGAACATTTTACACTTATAGCATTGGGATTTCCAAAAGAGGAAAACCGATCCATTTTTTGGCATTTTTGGCAGCCACGACTTGTCTTGTTGACTAACTTATGGATGCTGTGCTTGGTATTAATAAGCTTTCAGGAAAAGAATTGAAGGGTCACTAGCCGAGGTCAGCATGTACTTCCTATGCAGCCGCACCTGAAGTGTGAAGGTCTGATGGACAAGCTGTCATTATTTATACATACATATATATGTATGGGAAGGCATGCGAGCTACTTCATTACGTTCTGCACAACGTTGGTACTTGCAGACTGAATATTAATTATATTATATTTTATTTATATTATATTATATTATATTATATTATATTATATTATATTATATTATATTATATTATATTATATTATATTATATATTACATTATATTAGCTAAGAGAACACAAGTGAAACCACAACTGAAATGAGACATTTTATCTTCAGATGAATCGTATTTAATAAATCAAACCAATAAAAATCTATTTTGTTTTTTTTATGGTATCTCGTACTTAAAATCAATTTAACAATGTATTTATTTTGATTTTGTCTAAACACCTAGCAGTCTAGTATAATACGGTAAATTACCTAAAAGTTCATACAGCCACAAACATATTTGGGTACAAAACAAGCTATACGAGAAAGGGCAAAGCTTTCTGTGGTGAAGATCAGTTTCCATCCTTGATACCACTGGCGTCCTACTTTGTGCAAATGCGCGTATCCAGATTTGTTTCATGTCCTTCAGTAAACCCAGGAGGGCAGTTGCGTTCACAGAAGAACTTAAAAAACCCTTTTTTAGAGACTCGAACGTAGTCGCGGTAACATCGAATACACCACTCGTTTAAACAACCCTCTAAAATTAAAGAGAAAGTTAAAAGTGAATACAAAGATCTGAAAATATCAAATACTTAGTAATAACGCTGATTCGGCTAAAAAATTGCAAAATTCAGTGCTCCACAATAACCCGTGTTTCCTGAGGTGTAGAAGGATTTTTAAGTTATAGGAATGAGGACTGAATAACGTTACTAATAGGCATAAGCCAGTTCTAAATTACCAGAAGATAAAAAGGTGATGGTGATATGTAACAACAATATACCTGTGTCAGTCCGTTTTCTGCAAGCTTTCTGTCCATCGCTGTCAACATACTCCTCTCGGATAGGCCCACAGATCATAACACAAATTGTTCTCTGGCCATATTGGACAAACCTCTTACGAAATCCATCTGCGCATCTTGCACATGTTGATGGGTTTGTACATTGGATACAGTTTGACAAATGACATTCTATTGAAAAAAAAAATTAAAGACAAGACGGAAGTCAAAACATTGAAACCCAAAAAAATAGAAACCTCAAGAAAGGAAAACTTTAACATAAAAAGTCAAAATCTTTTTAGGTTGGAATACGATCAGTGCTTTCCCCAACTGGCTTTTAAAGAACAAGATCTGACAAACTGAAAATGAAAGAAAAGAGAAAATGTGTCAAATAAATTGATAATACCATTGGACTTGGGTTTTCTGATTGGTACGCAACATTTTACCGTCTGTAATTTAGGAGCTTTCTTACTGATTACTGACCTAGGAATCTTACCTTAAGTAGTAAGGTTTTTCTACTATGACATTACTAAATACGGTATGTCAATAAAGATAACAGAACTGGCCTTATTCAAGAGTATTGAGCTCATCGACCTAGATATAAATTTATTTTTTTTAAACATCGGGCGTAATGACGTCAATATATTAGTGTCTATTGTTCTAATACGTAGGTGATATTTTGTCACCTGAATAAACTGTAATTTCGGCTTTTGCAACCATTCACAACGAGACATACCAGTAGTTTTATTTATGGTGGGCTGGGAGCCTCAGCACCCCCAAAGTTTTGGATAAGGGACAGAAAATTCTAACACAAAAAAAAAGACTTCCTTACGATATTTTGTTTCACAAAAAGACCACATGATTATACTCGAGAAATAGTATACACTCAGGGTCGCCGGAAGGCAGACTTTAACATTTAAAAGGCATTGTAATACAGGAATATGTGCATTTTACACCAAATATATCAAGTTTTCAAGTTAAAATGTACTCAATATTTCTCGTTAAAATTAAATCCTTTTTTGATTAAATTTATATCATTATGGCATTATTTTATTCCATTTTAATCTCACATTAGGCTGAAATCGCTTTGCTTTGGAGGGTTTCGCCCAGGACCCAACCCAGTTCGATAAAACGCAAAAAATGACGTGAGATAATTACATGCATGTATTCAGTAAATCCTGTATAAACGTGTTTAATAATGCCATTAAAATGCAAAGGGAGCTCATTTCCACCTCTTCTCTTTCTACTTGTTAACTTTAGTCATTCATTAATTAAAGGTATTGATTGCTCTAATACATTACTCGAAATAAATACGTTTACTGAATCCAATAAAGTTTGGGTACCAAAGCCATAAAATCTCCAGAAGGGAGTTGTCTAAATCCTTGCATTGGGAAAAAGGAGGCTTTAACAACCAACTACAGAACAAAAGAATATACTTATTAGCATTTCAAAATACATCCATTGAATCCCCAGATGTATTCGTTAGTGATTTTAGCACTATCAACTTATAATACATTAACTTTTAATGTATTATGTTATGCACAGGTACATTTTTGTGGCGAACGAAACAGTAGTAGTTTTTGTCGTCCTTGTGTACATATCTATATCTGTGTGTATGTGTGTATGTGCGTGCGCGAAAAACTATAATAAGATGGGCCAAATTCATTTAAACTGCAGTTCATACTATCAGAAATTGGCGGCATCCACTTATCTTTATAGTAGCCACCAAAACGGAAAGAAACTTATTCTGCAACAGGAAAAATAAACCAGGCTTTTTGGTTGACCCTGCGACGGCGCATTGATTTAACGATCGTAATTAGAAAAATTGTCTACAGTCGATCTTTTTTTTTCACTTTACAAATAACCATTTCTTACTCTACTTGTTATACTTTATTGAAATTTAAATGTTTAGTATAGAATTACTAATCATTAATCTTTTGACGTTTGTAGTAATGTTTAAGCGGAACATGAGGCCATTCTTGTGATATTCTTTTCCGACGTTTGTGGCAAATTTGGCCACCGTTGACCAACGTTTAATACCGAAATTTCAGTTTACCCACAGCAGCTTGATCTTAGTTGCAGCTGATAGGGGATAATTGGATGACAGAAAACGGGTAAAAAGAACGGATAATACATCCTCTTTCAAGTTAATTGTAAATTGTAGTAAATTACTGGCTAATTTGGCATTTAATTACAGGAAAAAATTTTAGACCAAATTGTGGGTAAAATATGGTCAAAACTGCTAGCTAAAAAATTTGACTAGAGATACCAAGATAAACTAAATCTGAATATGACAATGCAGTTTAATATTTGGCGCAGGTTTGATAATTTAGTAGTAACAATTTTTATTAGAAAAAGGAGCAGAAATATATTATTAGTACTCTGACACAAGAATTTCAATAGAGTGTTTTGTAAATTCGTTATGAACGAAATTCGTTACAGATGGAACAGAGGCAAAGAAGAGAATAGCTAAGGGTTTATTATGTCCATTGTAATAGAAAATTCGTTGTGTGAGACTTTGTTTAGGTGGAGGTTAATGTACAATTTCAATTTTGGCTTCATTACTAGAGTGGTTGAGAGGATTTGGTTAAGTCCACTTAAAAACTCCTACAATTAATACAAGTGAATGATTACAAGTTGATAAAAGGATCCATACTAGTTTTAGGAAGCGACGTAATTCTTTTATGTAAATTTACCTCTGATTACAAGTTTAAAGACTCACTATTACTTCAACAGATCTTCATGATATGTCTGAATCTATAAATAGATTTGAAACGGTCAAAGACCTGGAGGGAAAGTGCATCTCCAAAGACGGTCTTCGGCAAGGAAGTCAGAAATATCAACATCAAACTAACAACCAGCGTGAGAATTCTTTCTACTTGGAACCAAACTCAGTGTAAAATTTAAGGAGTTCATTCAAAAGAGCACGATACAAAGTCAGGCCACAGCTTAGATGATGAGATGAGATGGAGATATAAAAACGGCCCACGGTGTGGCTGTAGTGAGATGCGAGCCAGGAAAAGATTTTTGACACAGTGCTCACTTGAGCCAAGGTATTTCAAGAATAGCCAGAGAGAATTGAGTGAACCTGATCTTTCTTAGATTTCATCAATGTTGTAGTAAAATAGTATGACGAAACGTTGAAAGCACTCAAATAAAATGGCATGAAAAGTGAAAAACAGAAATTTATATTGGTGGCGCTTTTCGTTTGAGGTAAAATTCTATAATAATGTATGTAATTAAATGCTGCTTACTTTTCTTATCCTCATGTTTGTTTGTTGAGGCTGCCATTGCCAAAGCAGAAAGTAACACAAGCCAAAACATCAAATGCAAAAACATCCTCTCCATATTTAATAGCTATTCCCGTTTTAATGTTCAATGCAGAAATGAGCTCCTCAATTAACCCAATTGTTCAGCTAACCTTGCTACCTAAGAGGTAATAAAAAAACAATGATATTTTTTGGCAGCTCTTCTTGGGGCACAAAAGGAGTGTTTGATTGATGGTGACAATATTTGAAATGTCCGGATAAAATCCACCACATTTGTTATTGTATTCACCAACATGTCCTTTTTGTTATTTTTTACAAACTGTTTCTCATTCATGTGGTGATCAGCTCTATTATTAGAAAACACCTTGCACAACAGGAAATAATCTACATGTTTACATTTTCATTCAAGTAGGATTCAGCTACATTTGAGATTAAAATGTTAACATATGATACCAATGTCTAATATCTAATAACTCAAAATAAGCTAAACGCCATTGACAGGTATAGAGTAAATGTAAGAGCCAGGTAAAGCCAAGTAAAGCATCATTCAAAGAACCAAATACACTCAAAGCTGAAATGGATATTTCGATATCTTCAAATAAAACTTCTGGTGACTTCTTAAATCAATTAAAGCTTTGTTAAATGTTAGTTGGACTAAAGAGAATCAAGTAAAACATGATATTTAACAAATTGTAGAACAGGCAGTCCATAACTATAACCCTGGGGTCTTGAAAATGTCACTCCAAGCAATTTTTTTTCTCTCCTTCAGGGCCGGATCTGGGAGTTTCTAGGGCTTCCGAAAACTCTCCTGGGCCAAAAAATCCTACCATGATATGTTGATAATCTGTTTTAGAGTCAAATATGATTAAAATATTTGAACTTTGGTTTTTTCCTCTTTTTTCGTGTGTATATGAATGCTGTGTGTATGTTTGTAAAGACAGGAATATTTTGACCGGTATTTCTAGGAATATTTTGACCGGTACTCCAAGCACTCCAAGCGAGGTTGGAAAAAAAAGGAAATTCCCTCTCCATTTAGAATTGATCCAACTCTCGTTTTTTTTCAGAGAAACAATCTCAGCAACATCAAGCTCTTCAGCTCACCCTAATTTTACTAGGAATTCTTTCCGTTATCGATTTTGATTTTTTCGTTTGGTTTGGTTCTCAGCCCAACTCACTGGGAAGTCAATATTATTATTCTGGCTCTTGTCCATCTTCTTCTTTATCCCAGTTGAAGATCATTGTGAAACACTTGTTTACAAAACGTTTGTGATGCCTTCCAAGCGTTTTAGAAAGGCTTCAATAAATGTTCCTTTGTATTTTTATTTAAGCCCAACATTTAGTTGGAAGCATCAATAAAGACGTTATTTTTGAATGCTTTTAACACATTTTATGCTGACAATTTTTAGGGCAGTTGCCCTAGCAAAAATCTAATCCTCAAACTCAATCATTTTATCTGTTTATATTCTTTGATATCTTCCACAATGTTTGTATAAACCTGTTTTCTTCTCTCCTCAGAATCTAGTTTCTTGCTTTATTTCTCACCTTATTTTCTTTTTTGTTTCTTTCCAGAGTTCAAAGAATAATAATTTCATAATAAAACCCTTGATACAGTTTTGGTCTTTATGGTTACAAACACACGTTATAAAGCAGCCAAATAAATACTTAAGCTACCCTCCCCTGCAATGCATAGTTACAGAGTTACCTTGGGCAAGGCATAGTACCCGAAACACCCCATATCATGGTAACGATTCTGCTGCCTTGCAGAGAATGGGACGTACATCCAAAGGCCCCAGGAGACAACCTTGAACGTCAAGCAGTTGTTCTGTGACAACACCAGAGAGCGGAGATAAACAAACATAAGCCCGGTCTGCAGCTGCAACCAACAACTATGCAACCATGTCTTTGCCTGTCCTTCCCTACTGAACTACATTATTGTTGGTCGAGAGAGCCACCCTAGTAATGCAAAAGCTACTCTTGTTATGCTGTTTTCTATACAGTTATATAAAATGTTTCAAAGTCAAAATACCCATACCATCTCGAAAGTCACCCGACTTAAAAAGCTTCGCACTGGGCATCTCCCACTCCGGGTGCGAGTGAAAGGTCAGGTAGGATGCAAAAGCCAGAGGAAGACCAAGAATGANTCAGGTAGGATGCAAAAGCCAGAGGAAGACCGATAATTTTGCCGAGTGGAATATGAGGACTAAATTGAATAGAGATGGCAGCGCAAGGCTTGAGCACCAAACAAGAATGATTGCTGCTAGATTGGAGAAATACAACATAGATGTAGAATCCCTGGTCGAGACCTGTCTACCGGTTATGATAGCCTCGTGGACCTCGTGGAGATGTTTTCTACGAAGGTGACAAAGATGCTTAAAAACATAATAATACGGAGTTGCTTTTGCAGTACGGAGTTCAATCTGAGATAAACTAGAGCAAGATCTCTACAAGACTTAACACTCAACAGTGTGTGTGCTTCTTGCTGGTCGTCTTCCATCCATTGCAAAATGAAGCATTCTCTCCCTTTCCCACTTTGCCTTTAGTGTCCAGTCTACATTGACTTGCATGCTTGGGCGACATCTTTCCTGCTTTCTTATGGACCGGTTTAGTACTGGTACAAACACACACAGACATATATATATATATATATATATATATATATAACGTCTAAAAATACTCCGTCCGTCATATGGTAACGTTTCGATATTCCTTCTTCAGACTAAAATTTTCTGGTCTTACAACAAAACTTATAAAAACAAATTATTTACAAGAACGTTAATGTGTAAAATCAATGAGATAAAAGTAATTGTTACATGCCAATGTCTTACGGGATTTAAAATTCGTTAACAGTAGAACTAAACTAATTAACTTGGGGATAGAGAAAAGAAGAGTTTGTTTCAAGAGGTAGATAAAGCTGTCTGTAAAAGAACCTCACTGCCACAATGCTACATGCTCAAGGATAGATACATGCAATAGAGAAAAGGTAATATTGTTATGCTAATGTATAAAGTGGTTCATTTGTAAACATTATACCTAGATCAACAGAGTCGTATACAAACAGAAACGCCGTAGGTATATATATATATATATATATATATATGTGTGTGTGTATGTATATACCTACAGCGTTTCTTCAGATGATATTATTGTATATGGGACTGGCAAATCCAAACATAGTTGGAATCTGTCTGCAGTACTCTAGGAAATTGAAGAGCCCGACATTACATCAATCTCAAGAAATGTGAATTCAGAATTTCAAGTCTAACATTTTTTGGATAACAAGTTAAAGGAAAAGGTGTAAAAGCTAGCGAAGACAAGGTTGAAGCAATCGGCTATGAAAGAGATGCACGAAATTCTGCAGAAACTGGATTATTCTTAGACTAAGTTCATCCCCGACTGTGTACAATAGCAGTACCATTGCAACATTTGACATGAAAAGATATGAAATTTGAGTGGTGCGATGACCACGAGAGCTCATTCAAAAGTTAAACTTGATTTCAAAGAGGAAAACATTTGCATGCTATGAAAATGAGTGTAAAATGAGTATTGTAATGGATGCAAGACCAACTGGTTTGGGAATAGTACTGTTACAGCTGGTAGGGGACTAAGATAGAGTTATATTTTATGTATTACAAAGTCTGTTTAATATTAAATCACAAACGGAAATGTTATGACCTTTGAAAGATCTGTGTTTTGTGTGCATGATAGAAGGTTTGAATTAAAAACAGATTGCAAACTGCTTGATGTGATTTATGATCATTTTTATAAATGTCTGCAAGAATAGAGCATTGGATGTTGAAGCTGTAGGGCTACGACTACAAAATGGAGCACCACTCTGGTAAATAGAACACTGCATACTGTCTGTAAAGGCTATATACCCATAACAATGACGAAAGTTGTGAAAGAGTTGCTTTGGTTCCTCAGATAGTAACTGAAAACACAGCAGCTTCAATGAGTGCAAAGGAGATCTAAAGAGAAACAGCAGAGGGTGGCTAGCTTCTAAATGTGAAATGGTACACAATAATTGGCCAATTAAATCAGTGTGAACTAACTCATTATTCTTTTTGATCACTCAATACTAAAGGGAAACTGTATTCAACATTGAAGAGTATTAAGGTTGTAACATGATAGGTATCTCGGCATTCTGGAAACAAATCTATGGCAATCCAAATACTGTGGTGGGCTCAAATGGCTCATGGTGCTGTGATAGTCTCTTAATCATGTTATAGTTGTAAATTTGTGGATCCATACCACAGCTAATGGCTTAAGTTGGGCCACAACGTGGGACATGAAAGGACTTCTTGATCACGACAACCTTTATGTTTTGGGTATAGCTTAGAACTAAATTGCCCGAGTTGGCAGCTGAAAATTGTTTTTTTTCCTGAGTGATTTAGAGAAAGGAACGTGGAAAGAAAGCTTGTAGCCAAGAAGTATACAGATAAAAATATGGAATGATAAGTAAAATCAAAGTAAAAGAAGAGGTGTTAATGATGATAGAAAATAAATAATAGAAGCTGTCTTTTAACTTTGAAGATGGGATGGGTTGTGAAAGTTTATAAAAGAATTGAAATATTTACCAGAAATGAGAATGGCGTAGAGAAGGAAATGCAGACATTTATCATTTGTTAAACTATTAATGTTGGAAACTATTGAAACTTCTGTAGAAACAGAGTTTCTGGACGTGATTGTAGAAAAGAGATAAAGTAGAGAGAAGAACATGATTGCAATGTAAAAATGATGTAGAATGGCCAAAGTTCCGATGCACATTGCATCATGCTTGATATGAAATGTTTTGTACGTGACATTAGTTACCATTATACTGACTTTGTGTTGTAAAGATAATTAAATATCTGTAAAGATAATCAAATCAAATAAGAAAATCAAATAATTAAAAGGTTGCCAATTATGTATAGTTGTGATTTAGCTATTGTTTATTTGAGGGACAAAAGAGATTTCATAATATAAACTGATTGAAATGTACAGTATTATTCCATATTCACTTTAATAAATGAGACCATATTACATGTAATCTGTAACTGAACAGCTCTCAAAGTGTCATGGAAAAAAGTACACGTAGATTCAAAGGGATGGTATTTTACCTTCTGTAATTCACTGGAGAACAGGACAAGCCTCTCGAGTTGTGAGATGTCAAATTTCACCTGGAGCCCTACAAGACATGGAGCCAAATTTGCTCTGGTACAGCAGTCATCCATTATTCTTGTGGTAAGAAAGCAAGACATAAGCTTCCAGGGCATGTATAAAATGTACTTTTCAGGTTACTACTTTTTCTCAATTACCACATGAACGTGGAGTTGAGCCATCTACTTCCTCAAGCAATGCAGTTGCTCGGGGGTTTCTGTAGTCATCAAAGGAAAATAGTACTGTTTTACACTCCAGACTCCCATACCAGACAAAAATGAGAAAAGATTTTCCACTGTCCAATTTCCGTTTTGAGTCGTTCAACACCAAAATTGACAGGAGCTGAAACAATGGGGTTGACACTTTACTTCCAGCTCCATATTAACTGAATTTGTTTCTAAATCTGTATCACTATCACTAATCATATTAATATTAATAATTTTCCGTTACTATCAAACAAGTTTTATGTATTTTGTATGTTTTCCTTCTAAATAGTGACCTGCAACCAGGAACCTGCATTTTACACTTGCTCTAATCTTCCACCCTTAGCCATAAAATGAGCAATGACTGTCATATCTCCAGCAGAGGAAATGCGTTTGGCATCTGTGTTCACTAAAGAAGAACTGTCACGTCTTCAAAGAAGTGACCATGTTGTGATCTATTGGATATGAGTTGTCACAGTAGGCCAGCCTCATACCACTGATGATCTAAGACAAAAGCTGCATATGTCCCATTTTGAAGAGATAATTTGATGGAACAGGCAGACACTCTGTGTCTTGTCTTCTCAGCAGTGACTACCACTGCTGGGAAGACAACAATACATGGACCAAGGACAGCACGAGTTTCAATGTTTGAGGTTCTACTCAATGGAAAGACCAAGGTTAGAGATGGAATAATGTGATCAGGAATGATCTATGGAAAACGGGCATTACAATCAGTATGGTAAACAATAGACCCAAAGGGAGGGATGCCATCACACATCAGACGAGCTCTAACCACAAACTGATGGAAGTGGGATTCGTTTTCCATTGCAGTCTAATTTTAAGTTATATAAAGTGATAGCATTTTATATCTGTTAAATAACAAGGTTTACTTGATTTGGTGAAAATCATAGATTCAACCTATTGCTGCTTTGTATATTTTTAATTTAATGCCACCAAATAAACATTTTTAAAAACATAAATAAATAACTATGGTATTTTGTTGAAAAAATGCCTTGCAGAAGTGATAATATGTTGCTCAGTGTTTAACATTTCGTGGGAAACAACGTCACAGTTACAGGTTAAAGTCAGCTGATGTGGATCTATAATTAAATAATATTTGACTTGAGTTGGTGGGGGGCGGGTCTAAAACCCAAGCTTCTCAAGTGGAAAGCAAGTGTTTCACCAATGACCTAAATATCCATCATTTCAATGATTAAACTATTTCAGCTAGAATATGTGTTATGATGGATAATTCAATAAATTTGCAATTGTAATCTGCAGGATACGGGTTATGGGTATCGCCAAGAGGTACGCCACTGAGCTGTAAGGTTGCTAATTTGTTCAAACTCGCTGTTTTGAAGTCAGGGGGAAGTGCTGGAGCTCTAAAACAATTTTTTCTTTATTTACATTGTTTTTTTATTGATGTACACATTATAAACCCCTTTCTCATTACCGATAGCTTGAACTTTGAACCAGTTTTTATTCTGCTATTCTTTTCAACACCTGCCGCTTCTAAATTCATGTATCGGAATAAAGTCAAACGGTAACAAGGCGGGTGAACAGGGTAGAGCCGTTGATTCGTCTTCTCAATTAAGAGCAGGACTAAAGAATATAAAACGTGCAGGGTACCAAGCCCTTAGCCAGAGTAGAAAATTTAAAGGGGCTATTCACATACTTGGGGGGTATTTATTATCACCCTTAAACCGAGAAAATTGGTGGTAAACGATATGGAATAATTGCTTTTGCTTGACTTTGCCAACTTTCTACGAAAAAAAACAAAATGTTTAAGACGATAAGAAACTAAATAAATCTACATGCTTGAAGTTACTAAGGTAAGTCTTTCAAAATATAGCCTGTATTTTTAGAGCATGTCTGCTCTTTTCATAATTCTTAATAAGTGCAGCTTCAAACTAACAACCGACGATTTCTATTTCTGAATTCTTGAAAGAATTCTTTCTCAGTAAAAGATGCAGTCGCTTTTTGTTCAAATGCGAGGAATGCTAGGTCGCATTTTCGACTGTGATTCATGCATCTTCTATATGGCGTTAGTGGGCCTGTCACAACAGAAGTGGCCTTGCATGTCGCGGAATATATATCAACGCTTCACAAAGAAATGTATGCATGTTGGGAAAAGGCGTTTTTAACTCCATTTCTCGGAACCATTTAAGAAACCTGTCAATATTGTTTCGATTTGTTTAGACAATTAAGCTACTTTCTAATAAACATCTCAGTATTTCGATTTCACAGAGTAGAAGTGACTGATCAAAATTTGCTCCAGTATCACAAATCAGGTTTGCAGAGTACATACGTTTCCTGGAAATTTATAGAACATAGCAACAAAGCATTGACCGACTAACCCAACTGGATGTTCCACTCTGAAAATCTTCGTTCGAACTCGCTGTTTATTGAATCGAAGACTTCGAACTAAAGAGAAGAGAGCGCCTGCTCTTCTTGTCCAGTTGAGCTGCCGTAATGAAAGAATTTAAGTTCTTAGAGGCCGTTCGAATGTGCATTGATTTTGATGACATAGTAAGTCCTGAGTCTTGGGACGTAAGGGGTGTGGAGTGCTCAGTCCATTGTGACTGGGAAAGACTAACCTTCGGTTAAAAGGAGAGATATAATTGCTTTCCTGTGACTCACTCTGCGGCAAAGTCAACCTCATCTCCCCTTGGTGCGCCTTGGATAGGAAGTCTAGCAATGTCTCAACCAACGAAGCCCTGATTAGGGAGTAACAAACCAAATTGCTGTTGCGGGTGGATGCCCTCGCAGTTAGATGCAGGGGCCATCGGCATGTGGACGTGTCGACACTCAACAAATTGCTCATCCGGGTGTATGTTTAAAAATCCTTTACTGTGAGTATGAATTGAATTATCAATGGCTAGGTACACCGCCGAAAACTACGGTTGGCGTCAGCAACGGCACTTGGCTGTTGAAAACCCTGTCAAGCTAAAATATATGCGGCTCATAAATCGTCATATCATACCAGATCGGTCGAAGCCCGGGTTACAAACGACTGCGAGCATCACTGACCAGCAGGATGATAGAGATTGTAGATTTGATGGAAAGAGAACGTGTTGACATTTTATGCATTCAGGAAACCAGATGAAAAGAGAGCAAGTTCAATTTGGGTATAGGTTCAAATTCATATACCATGGAGAGGACCAGAAGAGAAACGGTCTTGAGACCCTGTTATGCAGAAAGTGTGGTGGGAGTAGAGAGAACCCCTTTCAGTGATGCGCTTAAATGCAGATGTGAAGGGCACGCTACTGACTGCGGTTAGTGCATATGGACCACAGATCGGTTGCCCACAGGAAGAGAAAGACAAATTTTAGAGGGACATTATCACCACATTCACGAAGATACCTAGAGGAGAGAGAAGCCTGCTTGGAGTTGATTTCAATGGATATGTTGCAGAAGGGAACAGAGGGTTATGAGGAGGTGGTAGGAACCTATGAATATTGAAAGAGAAACGAAGAAGGCCAAGAGATAGTGAACTTTGAAAGAGAGTAGAGATGGTAGTGCTAAACACATACTTCAAGAAGAAAGAGGTCCAGAGAATCACCTAAAAAATGGGGAAAGGAGTACTCAAGTTGACTACCTAGCTTGCAAAAGAAGGCACCTGAACGAAGTAATTGACTGATAAGTTCTGGGAGGAGAGTGTGTTGCTGCACAGCACAAGCTGGTAGTGTGCAAGCTAAGGATCAAGAACAAGAGGAAAAAGAAAAGGAAACTTGAACCAAAACTAAAGCAGTGGAAGCTGAGAGAAACCGATTGTAGGAGAAATGTCAACGACGTAAATGACTGCTATGTACTAGGATGAGAGTGTGTTGCTGCACAGCACAGAATAGTAGTATGGAAGCTAAGGATTAAAACCAAAATCAAAAGTAAAGGACAGTTAATTCAAATATCTGTAATCTCATAGCATTCGAGAAACGGTCAAGATAGTTTACGAGGTACCATTAAGCTAACGGAAATCAGGGACCATGGCGGTGGATTGAAACAATACAGGAAAATATTCAAAACAAGAAACCTAAGAAAGTGCTTGGGAGAACAGGCCAAGAGGAGGACAAAAGGGAATATGACACCAGACGAAAGGAAGCAAAGAGAGAGGTAGCCAAGGCTATGGAGGCTGCATACAGTCCTCTATATGACAGACTGCACAAAAAGATGGGTGAAACGGATTTATTTCATATTGGAAAACAAAAGAAGGCACCAAAGAATATCCAGCAAGTTAGTCATGAAAAATGCAGATAGGAGAAAAGGAAGTGTTAGTTAGGCTTTCCATGGTGACATATCCTTGCACGCTTTCTGAACCATCTCCATAGTTGTTTCAACTTCTCCCGCTATTCTCTTCCTTCATCTCCTTTA